>JAHPZR010001648.1:0-25191 GCA_019787425.1 Platygyra sinensis
CGCGCCTCGGCCCCAGGCCGCGCGGTTAAAAAAAATAAATAAATAAATGCCGTGTAAAACTAGAACCGCGCCTCGGCCCCAGGCCGCGCGGTTAAAAAAAAAAAAAAAAAAACCGAAGGCAGAGCAAGAAACCGCCCAGCCTCCGGCTGCGCGGTTTAATAAACGATCTTGCCAAGATTTCTAGGCTCGATTTCCGCCGCTCTCTCGTGTCTGGTCTACCAGCCTACAAGATTTAGGTCTGTGCGGTTATTCACTCACGCGTTATTCGAAAAAGTGTTTCGCCCAAATTTAAAGAGCTTTGTACGGAGACACCAAACAGAAAGAACTGTTTAGTTATCAAAACCTTGAGCAATAACTCATCTTTAACCTACTCGAGACCCTTATGGAGCTGCCATTTATGCCACGCAACGCATAAAGTTGGAGATTCTTGAATAATTGTGTAAAGCTTGATCGAGTTTCGTCCGAGTCATTTGCTTATTATATGACAGCAGTGATAAACAGCTTGCTAATAGGCGACTGCCCTTTTAAAATAACAAAAATAAATTGCAATATACATGGAATGAAAAATACGTATTGGCAAATTGATATTATAAAAGTTGGGTATGGTTTGCATGAACATCCCCCGAGGTGAGTACCATAAATGTTTGTAGCTAAAAATAATTGTGTAGGTCCCCTATAGCAGGTCACACTTTCAGGATATTCTTGTTCATGTTACAAGTCAAAGATTAATGTACTGTGTTTATATCTATTTTGCAGACAATGTGCTGAACACAATTTGGTTTTCTCAACAACCTTGAATGTGTTTAAAGTAAAAGGTCTTTTAACAAATTTGCTGCAGACATTGCCCCTTGCAATATCAATGCTTAAACTGATGAGAGTTAGAGATTTCTCTCTCCTCCCAGTGCTTAGGTGTTGGATGGCTTACATTTGCTCTGAGTATGGTGTCTATTCCTGGGTTCTCAGTGAATATGAGGTCACATACATGTAAAAGAGAAAACAGGCTAAATGAAAAGAAGTGGTGGAACAGAGAATTAACTCTGAAGTGGAAATTAAGGTGCTATGTGAAACCCATAGGCTTTAGCCCTAATAAAGGGAATCAGGGAACCACACATTCACATTTAAATGAAAAGAAGACCTGGTTTAGTTACAAATAATATACATCATACTATTTACAGTGGTGGCAACTTACCAGTAAATTGTAGATGGAAGATGTGAAAAAAAAACTGATTGACGTCTACTTGAAAATAATAATTGAATTCCAAAGTATGTTTAAACTGAATTGCAAAGTAGTGGCAGGCACAAAATAACAACAATAATAATATTATATATTTCTATAAAAAAATAAAACCAGCACAAAAAACATATTCTGGAGTCAGCGGTCAACATTAAGTTCACCTGTAAATTACATTTAACTGTGATTTATATTTTGTTAAACTGGAAGATTACCTATCTTGGTGAATTATCAATGAATGAATAGCTCATGGTTTTATTGCATGTTCTCATATTACACCTCAGTGAAATTAACTTGTGCAAAGGGATCTTTTTACCCAGAACTATGCTATGCAGGTCATTTCAAGTATCTGTCAATTTAACTAAAATTTATTATTTACTTCAATTCAAGTCTTGTGGTCAACAACACAATGATCATGTAATGATTTTAACATTTTTACATTGAATGTTAAATATCTTGTCAAAAAACAGTCTGCACACTACCTTCTCAGGTCACCTCAGAAATTATGATCACAACCAATAGACCTTTTTCGCTTGTACATTTTGTTTTCCCAATACAGATCATGTGATGATACTCAGGAGATTTGATCCTTTGTTTTGTTCATTAAAAAGGGTACATGCAAGCATGAATATGTCTGCATGTACTCTTTTTAATGAACAAGACAAAGGATCAAATCTCCTGAGTATCATCACATGATCTGTATTGGGAAAACAAAATGTACAAGTGAAAAAGGTCTATTGAATTAAGAATGCCGGTAGTCATGAAGGGTATATAGCTGTATACCAAATCATTTATACTGGGATGTTTTGACTGAAATTGCATTATATAGGTCACTAAGTATTCTGTTTTGGTCTATTTCAATTCTAAATTTGATATCATAAACAGCAGCATAGACTGCTGGCAGTCTGTTTGTCTCTAGAAATTTCAGCAGGGATTATGAGGAGACACTATTTAGCCTAAAGAAGAATCGTCTCGCCT
Organism: Platygyra sinensis; assembly: GCA_019787425.1. Classification (NCBI taxonomy): domain Eukaryota; kingdom Metazoa; phylum Cnidaria; class Anthozoa; order Scleractinia; family Merulinidae; genus Platygyra; species Platygyra sinensis. The sequence goes on from JAHPZR010001648.1 coordinate 2,210, forward strand.
TCTTCCCTACTTGGCCATTCTGCCATACCGCTCTTTTACGTTCGCGATGACTAAACACTCGTCTAAGCCCGGGCGTCTAAGTGACCCTTAGAGAAGAAACCGGCTGCAAGCAGACTAACAGCAGCATGTTGTAGCTTTCTTTGTTTGAGAACTACAGTGTTGGTGGATAAATTAAGTTTTTGGGAAATATAGCAAAGAAGACTCCAAGCCCATAGTCTCTTAAGATACCTTTTGGTAATTTAGCATTTGCTTCAAACATATTTGCTGGTTCTGGTATAATATATCCTTACAGGTATGATAATACAAAGTTTCCCTTTGTCATCTTGTTGTTGGTAATGTACATAAAACACTTATTATTAATTTTATTAATTTAAGCTTATGTGTAGTCTCACTTTCCCACTTCCACCAACATTAAAAGGAAAACACATATGAAGAAGTAGGACATCAAAAATAATCAGCCATAGATAACTATACAATAACATCCAAGAGTTGTAAATTTCTGGTTGAGATAACTCAAGACAGGCAGTGATCATAATAGTGAGAAATATAATCCGAAGCAGCATCCAAAAATCTTGGACATTGGCCAAACAAACGGATGACATGTACAAGAAAACATTAAGAAAAAAGGAAACAAGCCGAGCCCCAAATTTATACACTTATCGTGATAAAAACAAGGATAGATATCACACAATTAACTCCCGCGAATGCTGCAAATCAACGAAAAATCCCCAACTTGCCTTGGCCCGAAGGATCCACAATATACTGATCCTTGTTACCCCGCAAACGACCAAACGAATATCCTATTATCAAATGCTACTCCAATCGGTGTGTACAAAATGCAGAGTGCAGACTGCACACAGGCGGTGTTGGACTGTCCTTTCTCGACCGATTAATATTTCTGCACTCATGATGAGAATCAAACGAAAACTTTCTAGGAGCTGCTAGTGTAATAATATCTAGGCCAGCTACTTGCCAAGCCTCAATGGCAGGTGAGCATTTTTCTGCAGCAAAACTGGTCAATGGAATCGAAGTCGTGCTATGTTGAAAACTTTTGCTCAGCACTCGCGCTTGACATCCGATTCGATTTTCTACTTAGGCGCCATTACAAGCTTTGTTTATCCCAGTGCCAATCAGTCTCTGTTCTTACAAGAACGTACTGGTCATCTGCGGGCACAGCTGGTAGAAACTCACGCTTACTCAAACTATTTCGCTTGGAGCCCTTTCTTTTGTTTTGTCCGCCATTTTGAATTTTCAAGCGGGTTACCGCTGTACACTCGTTCCCAGACTCCTGTTCCCCGTTTCCCGTTCCCCGTTCCCCGTCCCCCGTTCCCCGTTCCCCGTTCCTCGTTCCCCGTTCCCCGTTCCCCGTTCCCGTTCCCCGTTCCCCGTTCCCCGTTCCCCGTTCCCCGTTCCCCGTTCCCCGTTCCCCGTTCCCCGTTCCCCGTTCCCCGTTCCCCGTTCCCCGTTCCCCGTTCCCCGTTCCCCGTTCCCCGTTCCCCGTTCCCGGTATTAGTAACATCCGGAAAAATCCTTTTGCTTTTCCACCAAAAGACTGCGCTTTGTTGCATGTTGATTCTCTTTCACGTTAAGATGAAATAACCGTGTTTAGATCAAACTCAGAAGCGATTTCTGAAATTTCTTTTCAAATCCGTTTGAAGCGGGAAACCAACTCAATGCAGGCGTGCTCAGCCAATCAGCATCAAGTAATCATGCCCTCTTGATTACCAAAAAGTGCCCTGATTAAGAAAAAATGCCCTCTGTCTCAGCCAATCAGCATTCAGTAATTTTGCCCCGTATGTGATAAAAATCAAAATTGGCGTTTAACTTTTGTTTTAACTTTTAACTTTTAAAAATGTCTAAAAAGATTCCTCGGTCAGAAATGCGCAACAAAACGTTTTAGTTTTGTTTCATATATATTCCTTTTTTTTAGAATAATCCTTTACTTCTCAGGCAAGTAAACTAGACAATGGTATTTGTATAACAGTTGATAGCAAATTACTTTTACTGCAGTGTACAGCTGAGTGTTGGACTCAAATAACTTTACTAGACCTCGTAGAGAAAAAGCTTAGTCCGTGACTAAAATTTGGTATGGGACTTTAGATGACAATAGCAATTACTTTGGGTCTTCGCTGTGTGAAAAAAAATGAGCAGTGTAATACCAAACTGAGGTTCAACTGATAAACATAGTGTTTTACCAGCGACATTTGCTGTTCAGTCTGTAAATATTGCACGTGCCCTGAGGAAAGTAGGATTTTAGAACACAGCACAATAGTATCAGAAACATCATGCATTTCCTTCGCTGTTGTTGTGGTTCTAAACAAACTTTAGACAGAACATCTAAGTTTTGGTAGTATTTTCATAATTCAGACCTTTCTTACAAGGCAAAATAGCTTTACGGGTTGAATTTTGTCAAGAAGTGTGTGTCTATTAAATTAAGAAATGAAAAGAATAAAGACTGTAAATCTAAATTTCTGTCGAACACAAAGGCCAATGAAAGTCTAAATTTAAGTTCCTGTTTACTGTTAGGCTTACAGTCAGCTTTGTAAAAGTGAAACGAAATTGCTGACCTGTTGGTTAAATTTTGTAAGAGTTTTAAGTAGAGATACATCAGGAATTGTTTTCATTACATTAATCACATTTATCGCGAATGTTGTGCTGTTAGTGTACTTTTAGAATCTTTAAGCATGTACTTCTTACGGAGACTTGATAACTTTGCTGCTGCTTTTGCCTTGAAGTCTAGAGGAAATATTAAAACTGTAAGCAATATAACTGAATCTCAGCTGGACTCCATTTCTGAACTGAGACTACTTCTCAGCTATATAAAATTCTTGACAAAAAAAAGGTACGGTGCCGGCGTATCTAAAGCACTTAGCTAATTGACAGCCTAAAGTTGACAAAAGTGAGGGCCTCTTCATATGAGCCCGGTAACCGGGCTGTCTCGGTTACAGGGACGAATTCTGTGGTGTGTTCATATGAGAAATTTCAGCCCGGTCGACCGGGATGAATTCAGGAAACACAACCAAAAACGGTAGAACATAAATTTGTATTGTTCGCGACAGTCATAGCCTTGTGGACTCTTGTAACTTTACTAATAAAGCTAATTCGCATACTTCTAAAGTGGAAATACATACAAGACCAAAATTATGCCATTTTGGCCGTTATGTAGTCCAGTCCCTGAACTCTCCTTTCTTCCCGCCCCATATAAGGGCTGAACCTGGGCGGGCGAAAGAAGAGTCCAGGATAACTTGCATGCGCATGCTCAGAACGAACCAATAAAAAAATTACCAGGTCCCAACCACGCTGCTCGCGTCAATGTGTAGCGCAATGCCTTTTTCAGCTCGCGCTCTGAAAGAAAACATTTTCTTTGACGTTGATATTGTCGTAAAAAACATAAAAACGTAAAAATCGAAATATGGTTTTATCGTGGTCCATACTCTTATCGACGACGAGTATGCGTCATTACTCTTTTCCCAAACATTTTTTTCGTATTGTTTCTGTATGTTGAGCGAGTTTGCAAAAGTTTTTGAAAGGAAAGTATGACGCGTACAAGTAGCTCATTTGCATAATGCAGCGCGTGCACTTTCAAGTCGGAGTCGGTGTTTTGAATTGTCAAGAAATCTTGGCAAGATTTCTTTCGTTATCTTTGATATTGTGATAAAAAAACAAATCGAAATGTGGTTTAGCGTGGAACTGGTACATGAAATTCCACTGACTTTGGATTAATTGACATGTTTTTTAATCAATCTGAATGCAGAAATTGTTGCTTGTATATTATCATTCAGAAAATCGCGCCACAAGCCAAATTTGAAAAATACTTCCAAATATGGTTTTTCCCCCGATTTGGGGGGAAAAAATGGCGGCGTTCTGAGCATGCGCATGCAAGTTATCCTGGACTCTTCTTTCGCCCGCCCGGGTTCAGCCCCTATATGGGGCGGGAAGAAAGGAGAGTTCAGGGACTGGACTAGCCGTTATGTTGTGAGAGCGAAGCTATTTTGTTTAAAAAGTTTCGTCCCGGTAACCAGGCTGGAGTGTTCATATGGGAAAATTTTCATCCCGGTTACCGAGATCTCGGTCGCAAAAGCCGAGATCTCGGTAACCGGGCCAGCCCGGCCTCTCATATGAACACATCGATATTTTTACAAAGAAAAGAGTGGCGAGGCGAGATCTCGGAAACCGAGCCAGCCCGGTCGACCGGGCTCATATGAAGAGGCCCTGAATAAGCTGATCTAGTTACGTTGCAAAGTTAAAATTTCAAGGGTTGTCCTTTTCTTTATTATGCCTGGTTTGGCTTAGCCTGATTCTCAGACGTCCGAGGTCGTTCGCGGCGTCTTCGCTACCCCTCTCTTCCTCTCCCGTCTGATATACTCCGCGCGAGGTCGTGTCCATGACGCCAGAGCACCCATTGTATGGCAAGAGCCAATCACAACGCGCGTAAGAAATGAAGCGCGGAAAAGTCAACAAATCAATTTCACACGGGTGTTTTGTTTCTTCGATCTGATTTTTGGCAAAACGAAGATTTCTCGGCTATGTTTCTATCTTCTACCAGAAGAACGCTGTCTTATCTCACACGAACTCGATTCAGTGCTTGTTCTGCGCTGAATTTCTCGAATCAAGCGATAGTATAGCGGTTTCTGGGCGCTCGTTGTGGGATTTGCGAGGAACTCACTGCAAGATTTTAGATTGTGAATTACAGACTTCCAACGAGGACTTGCAATATGTTTGCAAAACAAAAACTACCCAAAGTTGAAAAAGGTGGAAAAATGATGTCAAATCTCAAAAGTCTTGAGGACAAGTTGAGGGCGGAAATAAAAACGCCGCGGTTCGTATAAAGCGCGGAGATCGCGCGAGATCAAACTCAGAAGTATCTGTCGCGAGATCGCTCGAAACGCAGCCGGCGACGAAAGCCCTATTTCCTACAAGTCCACCTCAAAATCAAACAGGGTTTCCTTCGCCAGTAACGGCAGGGAGAGTTGTAACAAAGTCTGACAGGCTTACCTCCTACAGTCTCGATGGTTGGATATACAGCAGTAAGGCATTCAGGTGTTTCTGTAGTTTTGCGGGCATTTCGAACATGTGTAAACATTAGAAAATATTTCTTCTCACCTCCACCGGACAAACTTAGTGCAGCAAATAGGGAAACAGTATCCAAAAGCTATTTAGATGAATAGCCTTTTGTATAGGTGTGGGCAATTTCTATACTGAAGCCCCCTTTTACGTTTTTCAAGTTTCATAATATTCCCGTATTATTCGATCATGGCTCGTTTTGCTCGAAAAGGAATAAAGAAAATGGTACATTTTTGTTTGACATAAGTAGATATGAAATGTTCATCCTTACTTATCATTAAAATATACTGTATTTAGTGATTTATATGGCTGTTAAGTGTGAGTACATAATAGATTTGTAGAAAAACAAGCTGTTTACACACAATGTTTCAACGGTTTTTCCGGGAAACCTTCGCCACCGACCCGACGGTTCCTAGAAAAGGACTCCGGCGACGATAATACCACGGAGCACTCTCCTTTCTCAATCTTCAGATCCGGAGCCTTATCTTCTCTTATCAAGCCAGCTGATGTACCACATTTCCGTAAGAAGCGGTTTGTTTGAGCTTCCATAAGGCTCACTGGCGCACTTGAGAGGATATCCCAATTATTACTGGATTCGCTGCAAATCCATCGTAGCCTCGTGATTTTGGCGTGAACTAAAGGAGCCATCTGGAATACAAGCGACTCACCGAATCCCGTTGTCATTAACCGATGAAGAAACAAACGTTTTGAGCGCCTTGAACTGTTCAGAAAACGGTTGAACTTTTTCCACTCCAAAGCGTTTTGCACAGTCCATTCGAAACTTTCCATTTTGGATTACATTCCATACATGTACATTCCACACTTCTCGGGATGTGGTACATCCGTTCTGATTGGTGGAAATTGACAAATGACTCTAACGTCATGAACACGACCTCGCACAGAGTATATCAGACGGGAGAGGGAGAGAGGGGTAGCAAAGACGCCGCGAACGACCTCGGACGTCTGAGAATCAGGCTAGGTTTGGCTTTCACGAAGAGCTAACTCTCAAGACATCGACTTTCTGAAAACACTACGGTGGATCATTTACTGTTTTTTCAAATTCAAGCTGATTAAATCTTTTCCCGATTAGTTGACTAGGAGTGATTTACCGGTGCGGAGAAGTTAAGGAGGCTCGAAAGGGTTTTCCGTTGCTGTATTGTTTGTGAAACGATGGAAGATTACAAAGAAGGATGTTTAATGGTGTGGGCATACTATATGTCTCCTTGCAACTCTATTGTTGGGCTATACTTTAAGGGTACTTGTGACGTCATATCAGTTACTATGGCAACGTAAGAGGTCCACAAAAGCGTCCTCTAAATTTCAGTTTTTGTAAATTATCTGAGAAACTAATTCGGTAACCTACCATTTTTATTTCTTTGTTGGAAAGTTCCCTAAATTCTTTAACTTTTCAGACAGTATGGCAAAAAAGTTATCTAGTCGAATTAAATATATTTAAATAAAACGAGTTTTATGGCTTACAGAAAATTGCACTAGATAATTTTCCCCGAAACTTTTATGTCTGAAGTGCCATCGTGAATGGTGCGTGCATGCAAAAAATCAAGATAGGTCACCGAGCAAACTTTCGAGCTAAAAACAAATGTTTTCCGCAGATTTTATTTCCGGTTCGCGCGATTTTACGCAGCATTAACTTCCGGTGTGCTGATTTTAATACTAATTCAGCTGACACGTGCATCTTAGTTATGGCGTGTGTAGATTGCGCGCGCGCGTGCACCTAAAAACCCTTTCGAGCCTCCTTAAGGACGTTCGCGCCCATTGCTACTGCGCATCTCTAGTGCGCACGCTATTCATTGGTCACGAGCGTGCCACGTCATTTTCAAGCGCGCGCACGGAGTCGAAAACTCAACAAAATATAGAGCTGATGACCTTTACGTTAACTTTGTGTGCGAATATTTTTGTTGGATGCTCGGTGACCCCCAATTTTTTTTCGGCAGATCACTTCCTTTTCTGATTCTTTCCATTATACTAAAAAACAAAAAAAATCTGTACGTGGGAAGTTTTAATTATTTCTCATATGCTATTCAAATAGGGTCGAATTTGTACGTGGATACAGGTGTGCGTAACTTAGAAGTTGTATTTTTTAAGGCTAATTCTAGCTGATTTATTGACATATGTAGCAAAGATCTATCAAATAGGCCTATATGTGCTGTGTTAAACACACATAACTTAGATATGATTCTTCAAATTAACTATATGCTGATAGTAATGAATCTGAGCAAAATCGCCTCAAATGACTGGAAATCCTAGAAATGCTATGATCTGTGATACACCTTATCTTCAAAACGAGTTCGGTGACCCCCGATTTTTTTTACGTTTTTAATCTTAACTTATCATTTTCTACCTGCAGACGAAGTTTTAAAAAAATCTGTGCGTGGGAAGTTTTTGGGCGCGAACGTCCTTAAGCTGCATATTTCTTTGTTTCCTGGATACGGTGAAGAAAGGCTACTATTTAACTTGGCGCAATAGCGTTGAAGCGCGGCAACGGAGAGAACATACAACAATGCATTAAGTTTTTTTTTTCCCCGAACTGTGGCTTGCCTAAGAGACTGGGGCAAGAGGAAGCCAACAAAAGCACTCGGAATTCCCTCTTCCCCGCAGGAAGTTACTTTTTTGTGTGAGCCATATAATTTAACTTTTTGGGGCCAAGCTTGTTCAGCCAGACAGTCTAGATATTAGCCTCGTTCTTACTTTTGTATTTATGGACCTCGACGCATAAACATATAGAAAAGAACTTGGTCAATATCTGCGCATATCTTGACCTCATGCCTGGCCAATAACCAATATAATCCAGGCCACCCTATGCGAGGGCACCGCGCCTCACAAGCCGGTAGAAAAAACACACGTGGGATGTCTTGCCCATGAGGCTCGTGCTGCGTGAGTTAACCATGTTTTGTTCAGTTAATAAACCTGCAAATTTCCTAACCTTGTTCCCAGGGTCTAGAAGATGAGAGACCCTGGGAACGAGGTTGCAAATATCTGCATTAAATGGAGGGAACAAAACGTCTACAAGCGGCCACAAATTCGATATTTATTTGTTCTCGACAGAAGCCGATGTTCCAAGCTCCCATATGTATCATACCGTGTAGTTAAAACTTTCTCGTATCTTTTAGAAACATAATTTTCCGCGAGCTTCATGTTCTCAACCATCTTACAATAAATGTGTAATCGCCTCTAAAGACTTCGAGTATGCGAAAGTATTGGGCGCAAAATTCAGCTGCGACTTTTAACGTTTGTCCCAAGCAAATTGTTACTGAGTTTTCGGTCGGCCGGAATGGGCCTTAGCTGAAAATTGTTCAAAATTTGAACTACTGGTAGTCGAGAACTAACCTTAAACTTAGCTTGTAGCTGAGATCTGATATCTGCCAAGTTTACCGATAGCTGAGAAATCGCACGAAAATTTAGCTAAGAAACGAGATTCTGGCACCCTTATTCAGAGCCCATGTTATCAGAGTAATCGGTCATAACAGAACATGGGAAAGTCATACAAACAGGTGATGACGTAATTCACTCGGGGAAATCCCTCCGTACTTGTTTATTACATAATCATCGAAAACGAAATGTAAGATGCTCATTAAAGAATACGGTGGAATCCCTCAGTTCTTGTTTACTATATATAATCACTAAAAAGTCACGAAATGTAAATTGCTCATTAAATAATACGGGGGAATCCCTCAGTTCTTGTTTATTACATAATCAGCAAAACGAAATGTAGGTTGCTCATTAAATAATACGGGGGAATCTCTCAGTTCTTGTTTATTATATAATCACTAAAAACGAAATGTAAGTTGCTCATTAAATTAATACGGGAGAATCCCTCAGTTCTTGTTTATTACATAATCAGCAAAAACGCAATGTAAGGTGCTCATTAAATTAATACGGGGAAGTCCCTTAGTTCTTGTTTATTATATAATCAGCAAATACGAAATGTAAGTTGTAAGGAGGGGAAATCCCTCCGGACTTGTTTATCACCTAATCACCGAAATCGGAAACGTAAATTGCTCACCTGTAGACGGTTTTTATAAGTTGCGTCACATGATCTTCTTAACTCCTTGAATATTGTGTTCAGCACTCGTAGGTTAAAAGAGGAAAACTGTGAAATTTGATCGCCAGTTCTAAATAATAAGGAAAGAAAACATGATCAATGACAGACCAGCTCTTGTAGTGCTACAAACAACTCCTGAGAATACCGTGGGACATCTAAGTTAGATTGCAAGAGTTTCAGCTTTTAGAGGAAGAAGGAATTGGATTGTTATAATATTAGGGAGCTTCACCAAACAACTACAGTAACCAAGTAACAAAAGGCCCAGAGGCTTTGCTCATAATAAAAATAACATGATCCTTGTCACAATTCTAACTGTGCTTTATAAAATAACTAAGTAAACTTCAGGCCAAATTGGAGGATTATTTTTGGCAGAAAGTGAACCACGAGAGCTACTTTCGTTCTTTCAATTTCTATTTGGAGTTAAATGTTTAATGCTTTCATATTCAGCTGGAGCTAGTTCTAAAATTAACAGTCGCACTGAATAGATCTAAATAATTTCGAGTTTCGTAAAAGTCAAGTAAAATGTAATTCATTTTTACAAGTTGCTCTTCTTAGCTTGGTCTTGAATTCGCTGTCCTCATTGCTTAAGCTCCTTATTGCGTAATAACTGCAGCATTGCATTTGTGTTTAGTTTCCCCGTGGGTATCAGATAAAAGACAAAAAAAAAAGTTCCATAATTTGGGTGGCTGGGTGTGGTCACAGGGCGTAACTCGCTCTTTAGGTTTAGTGACTGAGTGGGGAGGCTGGAGAGGGTGGGGGAGTTATAAGCTGATTCACTGAGCCGGTTATTACCCGTCAAAACCTCACGGAAAAAATCAAACTCAGCCAGCAGTTAACTCCTGCAAAAAATCTTTTAGCGGGTTAGGGTGGGTCACAAATAATCTCGAGCCAAGATCTTCCACGGCCAGCATCAAAAAGAGTGAGATCTGGGTACGAGATTAGATCCCCTGCACGAAGAACCCCACGCCCTGAGGAACAGATTTTTCAATGGAATGACTTATCTGAAAGAAAGGCGCCGTTAATACTGAGTGGAACTCCCGTGCCGTTCCAGTCATCTAATTGCAAATTTCCTTAGCCGTCAGCAACACAAACGAGAGGAAGTTATTAAAATCTTACACATTGAGTAACGCATGTGTGTACAGTATATATTAAGAAACAAACTTGAACCTAACTTGTGTCATTGTAGCTTACATGTAATTGTAAATGAAAACTGATACACGAGGAGAAAATAAAATTTGCCTATTGTGTAGCGATGACAAAAACATGCCTCGTCTGGGTCTTGTTTGATATGCATGCACTATTTTCAGAATAAACAGGTTGCTACTCTTTCAAGCAAATTATATAACTATTTTTGCAAAGCAATGGGTTACAAGTTATTGTACTGCAGGGTACAGCAGTTGGACTCAAATAACTGCTTGAGCCTCCAGAAAAAAGCGTAGTTTAAGGTAACTTTCAGTAGTGGAAAGTAAGATAATGACTCCAACTGTTTAGATCTTCACTGCTAGAAAAAATAAGCATTATATAATGCCAAAACTAAGGCTTAATTGATAAACCTAGTGTTTTACCAACGAGATTCGTTGTTCAATTTGTAAATAACGCACCTGAAAAAACTTTGACATGACACTTTGTAGCAATTGGTAAGGTAACTTGAAGAAAGTAGAAATTTAAAATAACATGCATTTCCGTATTTGCCGTTAACATTTTAGTTTTGTTAGTATTTTCATAAATTTTTACAAGACAAAAAAGCTTAACGACTTAAAATTCTGCCAATCTGTTGTGAATCGATTGAATGACATAGAAAATGAAAACAGTATAAAAAGTAGACTCTATTTTGTCGAGCACAAAGGCCAGTGGAAGTCTAAATTTGAGCTGCTGTTTACTAGTAAGGCTTACAGTCACCTTTGTAAATATAATGGCGAAACAAAAAACGCTGACCGGTTGGTTAAATTTACGTAAGGTAAATAAAAGTTTAAAGAAGAGTGGCATCAAAAATTAGTCGCATGAAGTTTATCACATTTTTCGTGAAAATTGTGCTGTTGCCAAAGACAAGGAACTTCTTTTATTCATTAATTATGCAGCATAAGGTAAAGTTGACAGGCATAATTGTGGGATTGTTGACTTTTTCTTAATTTTTAATCTAGAGGAATGAACTAAAGGTAAGCAACATGAATCTCAGCTGGAATCCATTTCTCCCAGGGCCGGATTGTTCGAAAGCCGGTTAACGTTAACCCGGGATTAAATGTTAACTTCAGCATTATTTTTTCTTGTTAAAAAATGTTTTTTACCTCTTTCGTTTGGCGCAGTTTAAGATTACTACATCTTAAAACTGCAGGGCAAGCAACATGAACAGAACGCCTCACCAAAAAGTTGCAAGCCTGAGATCAAAATTCTCGCTAACCCTGGGTTAGCTTAATCAGGCTTTGACCAACCCGGCCCAGGCTCTTTCTCAGCTATATTAGGCCCGGGGCGGGGGGACTCCTTTAATAAAAGGATTGAGGTGATAGTCGTAACCCTAAAAAGTACCAAGATCCTGCTTTGTGGGCGTCGCGTAAAGCAGTTTTCACCACGAAGCAATACTAATTCCAAAACAACACATCATCACCTACCATACTTTTTTCGGCTTAATTCAGCCTATAAAAACGTTCTGCAGAAGCTCCCACACCAAACGCACACATAACCTTCTGAACCTATTTCCTTTAAAATGTTGGTCAAAGAAAAGATATGAAAAAGAGGCTAATGACATGAACTATAGCTTCCATAAAACGTCTCAAATTATTTAAGATCTTTTGCCGGAATGTTTTTCTGGCCTATTTAATATTTCTTTCACAGAACGATTACAACATCAAGACCTTAATGACACTATGACACGGATACGTTCTATCAGCGTTATCTTGTTTGAATTAGAGAAGAAGTCCGGGAGTGGGGGTACTGTGTAAATCTTTGGATGGGGGCGGGGGGGGGGGGGGGGTGCCGTCCTGACACTAAAACCCCCACCCTCAGTTATTTAACCACGGTCAACTTGATTCAGTCGCAATTCTATTCTAGAATGACTATAAAATGTTTCAGCAAGCAACCGGCACCGATGATCCTGCTGCTATAATTTGGATCAATAGTGACCTATTCCGTTTCACATATAATTAGACGATATTACACGGTGGCGAGAAGATATGAATTTAATGTTCGAGTGGCAAGAACAATATCTCGCGAGTGAACGCAGCGAACGAGTGAAATATTTTTTTTGCCACGAGAACATTAAATTCGTATCTTCGAGCTAACGTGTAACGTGTTCTTTTTATTATATAGACATACTGATGACTGCGTTTTGATGATTTTTCGAAGATTTCGAAGATTTTACAAAATTGTTTTAAAGGCCAGACGAACGTTCTGGAACAATTTCCGAGAATTTCCGAAGATGTCCGAAGACTTTCGAGGAAGACCCGAAGATGTTTCGATGGTACACCAACGAATTTAAGTACAATTCAAGAGGCAAACTTGACACCAGTGAAATCATCGATATCTTCACATGTGAGGATATCATATCTGTACATGTGAGGATATCGTATCGCTTTTAGCGGAGCTCCGGCGGCCCGAAGGGGAGCTAACCGGAGCTCCATACCCATAAAGGAAACTAAAGGAAACCCATGAATTGATTTTCTCATGATTGCATTGGTTAGCGGTATTGCTCGTGGGCGCGTACGCAGCGACGGCGGCGACGGTGACAGCGACTAGAGTGGATTCGCGCACGATGGCGGCCATCCTCCAAATAATAGTTTGACAAAGACATGCAGCCTTCGTTTACCGTGTCTTTTTTTGATATAGGACATCATGTTATGATAAATTGACAGCTGTCATATCAGGATAAGGTTGAATTTTGATTTGAGTTTTGTAACTTTGCGGCAGAATTTCTGTATATTGCTTGGCCTTCTAGTTTGAGCTTAATAATCGCAAAACCGATACACAAAACAAGAGAAGAAACTTTATAATTTGATTTACTTTTAAACTTGGATCAGAGTTAACATGCTTCCGAACAACCCAGCTGTGTTTTCAAAAATTTTACCTGACATGAGCTAGCGATCCAATTCAGCACTTGGTCAGCGGTCAACTTCACAAAAACAGGTGACTTCGATGAGCTGTACACGCGATATAGTCACGTGATACTGGTTAGCGGATAACTTGTTTTGACAGGTGTCAATTGATCATAACTTGGATGTCCATTATCAACGAAGTACCTTTTTTGGTTATGGAGCTCCGCTTGCCGGCCCTTTGGGGCTGTTTGGGCCGCCGGAGCTCAACTATCAATTTGTTACCACTCTGTATACCTTTGACTTTTATATAGTGAAATGAAGAATATAAAGGCAGATACCGACACAACGTACAATGTTTTTTTTCGAAGGTGTTCTTTATTTGATAAATTAAATGTTAGGAGACCTCGGAAAAAATCCGAGTCCCAGATGGGATTTGAACCCACGACCCTCCGTGATCTAGTCGGATGCTCTAACCACTGAGCTACTGGAGACTCTATGGTGAGCAAGGGTCACCAAGATCACGGAGGGTCGTGGGTTCAAATCCCATCTGGGACTCGGATTTTTTCCGAGGTCTCCTAACATTTAATTTATCATGTAGTTGTTTTTTCATCTTTAATGTTCTTTATTTGGCTAGCCAAACCAGCCTTTTTTTAGGTACAATGAGAATTCCACATTTTTATGTAGCATATTGGTATTACCGGAAATACGTAAAAGTAATTAATATTGCAATTTAAAGACAGGTCGAACCAACTGAGACTATTCTCGGTTGAAACAACCTGGATTCTATTCGAAGAGAATTGTCAAGAGATCGTCAAGGCAGGAGAGAAAATCCCTCATATAGGCCCTCCAACCAAGGTAATCCCTCTTAAGACCCGTTTACACAGACGATTTTTGTTGCGGCAGCTCGATGCAATTTTTGTCGCATCAAGTTTCAAACATGATCGAAACCCCTGCGATATCGCGGCGACAAATCGCACTGAAATTCGCACCTGGTTTACACGTGCGATTTTTGGAGTTGAAACTTAAGCGCGATCAAAAATTGCATCGAGTTGCCGCGACAAAAATCGCCCGTGTAAACGGGTCTTTAAGGTATTTTTAGACATGGTACCCAGGTCTTGCGCGGATATTACTCGCGTGATGCGTGGACAGCCGAAGCGGCTTTCTCGAAACTACCGAGAACGTCATTATATATGTTTTAATTTTGATTCAAAGCAGAGATGTTTTCTGTACCCTCAACCGTCTTCTTGCTCGACCGCGCTTTCATTTGCTTTTGGCTCGTTTGACTGTTCATTATTTGGCCGTTCATTTGGTTTTAGGAAGCAAACTCTAACGGCAAGAGTACAATGGCTGTGTAAGCGTGCGTTAGTTAAACGCACTTAATGACTGGCCACAAGGGAAACAGTGAGTTTTGTTTCCCCGAGACCCTCAATGTTCCCCGAGGTGAAGCCGAGGGGAACATTGAGGTTGAGGGGAAACAAAAAATCACTGTTTCCCGAGGGGCCAGTCATTAAGTGTTTTGTTATACCTCCCGACTCAAATATAGAAAAAGCTCCAAAAAAACTGATTCGCTTGACGCCATTGCATACACTGGCCGCACTCGCAAAAATGAGCGGCTGCCAAAACCAACCTGTCCTATCGAAAAATCACGATAACAGTCTTTTTCTTTGCAGCTATCAAAAAATATAGACAGTACTAAAGTTGCTTTGGCGTCTTCTAATGCTTTACTCGAGCATTTTGAGTTTGATTTGATCAGGAGCAGCATATTTTGTTGTAAATTACACAAATACTTTCCTACCTGGCGACGGCGATCGACGAGCCAGTTGACGAACGTGGGCAACCCATTTTTGGCGCCAAACCAAAAGCTTGGAGACACAAAACGTTCATATTTTCCCTTTTGTTAATCTGCACGATATGTTTTTGCGACTATAAATCCCTTTTCTTGAATAATGAATGCCGTCTCTAATGAGAAACGTTGTCCTACTTCAATGGCTTTTCAGCATCAGGCCGACTGGTACACAAATTTCCCGCGGTTTCAAGGTGCACAACTTGATCACGTGCGAGTCCAAAGTTCAAGGTGTTGTTTCCCTAGGGCGTCATTGAGTTTTGTTCCCCTTAGGGCGTCATTGAGTTTTGACCAATGGCACGTGACACGTTCTCCTCCAATTAGGAAACGTATTTGAGTTGGGAGGTATAACAAAATTCTTTTTTCATTTCTTTGCAGTTCTTTACAAAAGGTCACAAAACTTCAACTTGAAATAGCCACATTCTTCATATTCCGAGAGCACGTTTTTTTTTTTTTTTAAATTTCTTCATCGAATTTTGACGCTGTCTTTTATGATCTGTTTGCGCTTGTTCTGGCAGTATTGACGAAGTGAATGAATCTAAATTCTCGCGAGATTCGAAGGTTGAATGTTAACTCGTTTCTTTAATCGACATTGTGTCCTGCCTACAAAGCCCTATAAATTTGTGACACTTCTACGAATAAGGCGAGAATGAAAAACAGCAAAGACTTGATTCTTGGCAAGGTTGTTTATAAAGTAATCATCTATCGTATCCCAGATTCTAGAGGTAATTTATTAAATGGTTACGATTTTTAGTTTTTACCACATGACTGATGAAAATCTAAAATAGTGTGAGATACCACAGGTATCCCACGCAATAAATGAATGTCTACCTCTGCAAAAGATATGGTTGTTAATCTTTTCGGACACTTTTATACTGTAAAGAGATGAAGATAGACGGCTCACCTCGATCTTATGGCCCTGCTCGGTTTTCTCTGACAAGGAGAGTTATTAGAGATGGCAAGAAGTTGTGAACCAGCAATAAGGGGTTAACGAGAATCAAAAATAGTTTTTCTCTCCATTGCAAAAGTAAAAGGGATTTCTTCCCATTCTTTTTGCAAAAACATTTATCTTAGTCTTTTCAGTTTGAACAGCAAAAAAACATTTTCGTATTTTCATTAAAAAGCCACTTGCCATGATGCCTTAAATTACCTATCGCCGAAAGAAAAATGCCTATCCTATTTTAAATTATTTTTGATGCAGAATTCGGAAGGTTGTTTTTACAGAGACAATCTGTAACACAACAGTCATGAACACATCTTAATATTTTCAACATAGCACGTAAATTGCGTTCCCATAACATTAAAAGTTAATTTAATTCCCTCACGGTTTTAGCTTATTAGAAACACTGGCGAAGTGCAAACACAAATTCAGAAACAAGCGAATCAATTATAAGTCAACATAAATAACATTTCTCATTTGTTGTAATAATACTTCCAGTGAAAGACTTTTTTGGACTTAAAATTCAACGACACTTCTTGTCAAATGATTGACGTCATGTTCTGTCTCCACTCGTCAATTTCTTGAGTATACAATGTTTATTCCTTTTCTTTAACTGATCCCGTCAAGACACCGCTTTCTATTTCAGAGTTCAGTTCCTTTACCACCGTCATGTGGTCGAATTTCTCCGAATTTCTCCTCTTTGCGATCGCCTTGCGAAGCATAGTACATCTGAACTTGATAGGCGAGCCACTGTGCACCCAACACGCTCTGCAAGAAAATCAAAAACAATATAATCACGCCCAGGGCCTTACGCCCTGTCCGCACTACGCTGAAGAAATTTGGGAACGGAGGTTTTGGCAAGAAATGGTACAAAAGTGCGTTGTTTATAAGAAAATAAGAAAATGTCGAGAAATATGTTTTCCTCGAAACTCAAGTCCTGAAATGACGCCACAATCATTCGCAGTCTCCTGTTTTTGGTCTCGCGGTTTTGTACCCCACCAAAAGTGAAATTTCACGGTTTTGGTACTTCGAGAAACGGGGCAGGAAAGTCGCTATCGAATATCTTTTGCTATACTTATCACTAAATTGTGGAGATTTTATTGGGCAAATAAAAAAGTCTGTTATATACACTTGAAGACAAATAAAGCAACTAACAGGCTAATAGGAAGTTCTTTTTCTTTGCGAGCTCGCGAAGCAGGCCAATTGTAACCTTTTGTTTTTTTAGGATATTAAAGTGGGAAAACACCAAAAGCTTGTTCTGTTTCTTTAAATTTCTGGATGAAAAAAAGTTGCAAACACTCAGGTAAACAGTTTCTTTTAAGATCATATAAAATTATACCATTAAAAGTTGATAAGTCACCTTGAAAATGCAGGCTGTATTTTGCAAATTTGTTTTTCGTCATCTGTCTTGATCATTTTGAATCTTAACAACAGAGCATGAAGTGTGAGAGAGTCAATCTCTCATATAAACCTGATATCCAAGATAACCCCTCAAGTTATCTTTAGATATGGTATCCAGTTCTCCTGAGAACAATTTACCACGCGCGTTGCGTGTAAAGCCTACTGGTTTGTCCACGCGAGTAACCATCGCGCCACAGGATTGACTATTTGTAGATCACCCGATTTCTGAAGCTGGGAGTAATCTAAAAATAACTTGACAGGTATTACCTCGAGAATAAGGGCAGTATGGGGGGATTAAATCGCTTTCCCTTCATCTTCTCTTGTTAAAGAGTGATTTCGTGTACTTACCATTTCATTTGTATCTACTTCTCCAACCATCAGTACTATTCCTAAAATACAAAGATAAAGATGGGTAAATAATATTCTAATGTTCGTGCAGAAACGGTAAATAACGAGATGGGCTGTTCAACAACAACAACAACAACAGTTTAATTTTACCACAGAGTTAGAAGAGAAATTAAAATATTAGACGGGCAACAGAAACGATAGGGGTGATAGCTACTTGAAATAACCTATGGGTTAAAATGTCAGGAAAAACAAGTTAAAAGAAAAATATATATATTTATTTACATATTTAGGTCAGGGACACAAAACAAACAAACATAGACACACAAAAAAATCGAAATAAACACAGTTAAGCTAACTATACCAGCAGTTCTTGCATTGCAAAACAGTATTTTTATCCAGGAAAAGCAATGAACATATATTTAACGATCTGTTCAGTCACATAGTGGCATTACACGTACTGTACTAACCTTTACTCTCTCTTAGCTCTGTAAAATGTTTCATTGCCAGCGACCAGGGAGCATTTTCGCCTCGAGTCTGTTGAAGTGAGAATATATTGAGAACTATAAAAATTGCATATTTGTCTAGTTTTTTTCTGGGTTTTGCAGAGGGAGGGAATCGGACAATGGAATGGTTATTTAAATCATCAGTGAAATCTGCTGCCGCAACTAAAACTCGCAAAAATCTGTTTAATTTAAGCATTCACGTGGATGGCCAAGCCGAACAACAACAACACGATCTAGACATAAAAAGCCCCTTTAGCTTAGTTTAGTTTCGTTTCGTTTCGTTGTTTCGTTCCGTTGGTTTAGTTTAGTTTAGATTATTAAATTCGCCACCAAAATACAAGAACAAATAAATTCAAACAGACAAAAACCTAACGTGACATAGATAAATTAATTCAAAATAGCATGGGATTTAACGGGGGAAAGTAACAGACCCAGCCTCCCAACTGCAATCTGGCAGCAACAAAACTTTAAACTGGAACGAAGAAGTTTTTACAAGTTCCCATCTTTTATTTTGAAAAGAAAGCTCCGCCGCGTCAACTTTAGATGAAGTTTCGTGCAAAAGTAACGATCTCCCTATAGTAACGGCCCCCCGATAGAAACGACCCCCGATAGTAACAATCCCCCCGATAGTAACGATCCCCCGATAGTAACGATCCCCCGATAGTAACGAGCCCCCGATAGTAACGACCCCTCGATAGTCACGACTCCGATAGTAAAAATTCCCCGATATTAACGAGCCCCAAAGGCTGCCATTTCCAAAACTCACGAGAATCGTTACTTTCCGAAATTTACAGTATTGAGACAGTGTTGGCTATTTGATGCTGGGATGTAAAGATCTACAAATTGTGCTTATGTAGATTTCATTGTCTTGTTCAGTTTATTCGGTTTTGCAAGGATGAATTGAAGTGCTTATTGATGAGTTTCCTTTTAGAAAAGGTTATTATGTGGACTAAATGATTAGTATTTTGTAGGAGCTCCGCTTTTATGCTTGGCTAAATCTATATATTAATGTTTTGTTTCCAAATGCATCTTTGCCAAAAGGAAACAATAAAAAAGTAAAATTAAACATTCATGAGGATGGCGAGGTGAGATGAAACATTCAAAATGGAAGTTTCTACTACATACTCGTTTTTCCGATTACGTAATTGTGAGAAGAAAAACGACGATTTATGGAGATGAGGACTTGTAAAAGGCAAGGGAAATGAGTAGGAAAATAAGAAAGAGCTTAAGATTTGAAAATAGTAAGTACGCGCAAGGTTCAAAATACACGTCATTTCAATTATCACGAATAAAACGACTTTCCTTTGATTCCGAGGCTAATGGTTAGGGTTTGGTAAAAAACGGTAGCGATTGGAGTTCACTTCTTTCAATGGACACACTGTTTAATAAAAGCATGTTCTTTTGCTTACTCTTTTATCAGCCTCGCTATCATTTCTTTTTCACGGGTCAACGGAACCAATCAAAACACAAACAAACTACTGCGCGCGCTTCCTTCTCATTCGCTGATATACTGCACGCGCTGTTGCTCCCTTTGTTATGTCACAATGGAAAAAACACACTCAGTCTGATAACAGAAATTCTCTTGAACAGACGGCTTTTGAAAGCTCTTATAGTTTTTACTGCAAACAAGCGTTAAATTAGAATGGGAATTACTTGGAGCAGTTACAAATCGAAAAGGGACAAAAAGGCAAAGGCCAAAAGGATCACTCGATTTAGCTTCTCGTTAAACTTTCCAAAAGTTTCTACAACTTTTCCTTTTCTTTCTTCCCAGGTTACGGAATGAAAATCGCGTCCGTATTCCTGACTCTCAGGGTATTTCCGAGAGATTACTAATGGAAACATTGATGATGAAAGAAAACAATCTATTAATATACACGTTGATGAAAACGAGCTCGCTACAAGCGAAGAATGGAAACTACCGTACAAAAGCTTAAGGTAAATACACATCCGTTCTTTGAGGCGATATTTTAAGGCTAGTTTTCACAAGTGACGAAGTCGTAGTCGGAGTCATAAATAGAGGCGAAGAGCGATACGATCTAGTGAAAATCAAACCGACGGAGTCAGAAGCTGAACACTGATTCTGCTTATGACTCCGTCGCTTAAAAGTGAAAACTGCATTGTCGGAGTCGCAAGCAGAAGCTGAAGAATAAACCAGTGATTATGTTCAACTCCGGGCCTTGCGATTGGCTGGTTCTGACGCTTCAGCTTCCGATTCCGAAAACCTAGTTTTCACTGGATCATAAGCGAGGTAGTCGTAAACGGAATCGGAAGAAATGGAAACGTTCTGATTCTTCCGACTCCGATTCCGTCGAGCTTATGACTCCGCTTACGACTCCGACTCCGACTCCTTCGAGAGTGAAAACCAGCCTTAAATGCGCTTTTCCTAAAAGGATCCTTGTCAGGTATTCCAGTGAAAGAAAGTGAAAATATTTTTTACTGTGTTAATGCGTAATTTCCACGTTTCTCCACATACAACTTTCGGTTGTCAGTTAAACTTGATGTGGTTTTTTCTTTACAGACCTCTAAGGGACAATCAGTGCTTGCAGCAAAACGATGTCAATATCAATGAAACAAGCTTCTCCGAGTTGAGAACCAAACTTGAAGCTTGGCAGTTCTGCCAGTTCAAAACACAACATCCACTGGATAAATGGACTGTCAGCTCACTCCCTTATCTGTATTTCACAGATATGTAACTTGAGCTATGAGGTCAAACAGCTTCTTGTACTGTGTCACGGATTGTTGCTTGTAGAAAAGAAGTTTTAAACATTGTCTTGTTTGTTTTTGTGTAAATAGATGAATTATTTTTATGAATAAATTTTTTTAGTTTGGAAAAAACAAGAATTGTTTTGTGTGTACATTAAAGGCCAGCACACACAACCGGCAAACAGGTTAACGCGATGGTAAGACCTTGAAAGTTGTCCTTTGTACAGAATTTTGCCCTTAATGTGATAAACAAGTGATCGCAAGTGCTCTCAGGTAATTAAGGATTTATTTTTACTTGTATTTTCAAAGTTATTATAAATTTTGTGAAAACTCTGAAAATACTCATGAAGTTAATCTTAATGCTTGAGCCCATGCGATAACACAAACTGAGCATATTGGTTTCATGTTTTCCCGCGCTTGCACCACTGGTTACAAGTTTTCCTTTACTTGGTACAAGACACATGTTTTCCCGCGCTTAGCATTTGATAAATGTTTTCCCGCGCTTGGTACTGGTTGCATGTTTTTCCACGCTTATTACTGGTTGCATGTTTTCCCGCGCTTGGCACTGGTTACATGTTTTCCCGTGCTTGGCACTGCTTACATGGTTTCACTAAACGAGGTCAAAACTGTAATATTCTTACTTGATAATGAAGAAGAGATGTGAAGCAGCACTTGTGATCTTTGAACTCAGCATACATGAATTCGTATCCCTATTCTCTTGGAAGAGGGTAGAGGAACTGAAAAACAAATTGAGGGCCATTAAAAAAGGGATTTAATTTGAGCTAAGTAGCGCCTTTGGGGGTTTCTCCCATAATAGCAAAGTTCTCGTTATTTTGAAAAATCGAATGCTTTTAATTACACTAGTCCTGAACTAAGAAAAACTTGTTTCTCATCCAGAATTTCAGACTGTTTAAGGTCTGATCTATTCCTTTAGGGTCTCACGAGCAATAATCTCCACAATGCAAAATGGGGGCATGGATGAGAAGGAGTTGTCCTGTCCCAGTCTCCTCTCGTCTTGACCCTTACCCTGTACCCACTTCTCATTTTTAATAGAGGTTTTGCACGGAAGCATGTTGCATGGCAGGAACAAAGAAAATGTTTTGCATTAGAAAGAACTTTTATTCCCATTGGAAAAAGAATCTATTGTTCTTGGCATGCAACATGGGTGCCGTGCAAAACCTCTATAGAGAGAAAAAACAGACTACAAACTGTCTTTGAAATTATTTATAAGCTGGAATGCAATCAAGAGGGGGGAGGAACAGAATAGGGAGGAGGGAAAAATGGCCCAAAAAAAGTTGGGAGAAGGGAGAAATAGGGGGAAAAGGTAGGGAGGAGGGAGAAAAAGAAACGTAACCGTTTAGGGAGGAGGGAGAAATTGGCTCAGAAAGTAGGGAGAAGGGAGATTTACCCCCTGTTCCCTCCCCCCTCCCCCCTAATTAAGTAGAACTGCAAATTCAATCAAGAACTGCCAATCGATATAACTTATCTTGTAAACAATAACTGTCTTAATCATAATTATAACAAAATTTTTGAATTTGATTGGTCACCAGCAGCTCTGATTTGAGCATTAATTGGACTGTTGTACGCAAACTGTACGCGTCATCGAGCGTGCACTGATGCTAGTTGCACTTGAATGGGTTATCTTTCAAAGCATTTAGCTTAGGGCGTGTTGGTTTGGGATCAATCTGGAATAAAAATAATTGGCATAATGCGAGTAAGTGTTTGTTTGGGAGCTATTCTCATTCCGGAATACTTGGATTTCCATTCCGGCTATTCTGCTCCGGAGCAGAATACCTGGCATATATTCCAGATTATTATTCAACAAATTGTAACACTATCCTAATATGGTCATGATGCTCTCGATATCTGTCATCCGTAGGTAACAGATATCCGGCGATATACGTAGCTTCGTACGTGGGAAGAAAAAGTGAAGTGAAAAAAAGTCGACAGAAAGGTTTGAAAATGTTACGAGCTTGGAAATCAATTTTGCTATCAATTTGTTGAATAATAAAACAATTATCCTGCTCAATCTCGCGGAATATCGTCTTATTTTAGCCGACTCGGCCTACGGCCTCGTCGCCTAAGTATCAGACGA
>JAHPZR010001649.1:0-15748 GCA_019787425.1 Platygyra sinensis
GTCATCTAATGGCAAATTTCCTTAGCCGTCAGCAACACAAACGAGAGGAAGTTATTAAAATCTTACACATTGAGTAACGCATGTGTGTACAGTATATATTAAGAAACAAACCTGAACCTAACCTGTGTCATTGTAGCTTAAATTGTAAATGAAAACTGATACACGAGGAGAAAATAAAATTTGCCCATTGTGTAGCAATGACAAAAACATGCCTCGTTTGGGTCTTGTTTGATATGCATTCACTATTTTCAGAATAAACAGGTTGCTACTCTTTCAAGCAAATTATATAACCTATGGGGAAAGGACCTATGGGGACAGGGCATTCTCAGTTGCAGCACCAAAGCTCTGGAATGCCTTGCCCCTTGACATTAGGGATAGTGGATCGATCACTCTTTTTAAATGTAAATTAAAGACTTTTCTTTTAAAAAAATATTATTTATAATTTTTTACAAAATTTTTTAACTGTAGAATTGTGAAGCGCCATAGAGCAGTTAGTGTATATGGCGCTATATAAATGCCATAATTATTATTATTATTATTTTTATTATTATAACTATTTTTGCAAAGCAATGGGTTACAAGTTATTGTACTGCAGGGTACAGCAGTTGGACTCAAATAACTGCTTGAGCCTCCAGAAAAAAGCGTAGTGTAAGGTAACTTTCAGTAGTGGAAAGTAAGATAATGATTCCAACTGTTTAGATCTTCACTACTAGAAAAAATAAGCATTATATAATGCCAAAACTAAGGCTTAATTGATAAACCTACTGTTGTGCCAACGAGATTCGTTGTTCAATTTGTAAATAACGCACCTGAAAAAACTTTGACATGACACTTTGTAGCAATTGGTAAGGTAACTTGAAAAAAGTAGAAATTTAAAATAACATGCATTTCCGTATTTGCCGTTAACATTTTATTTTTGTTAGTACTTTCATAAATTTTTACACTGACAAAAAAGCTTAACGACTTAAAATTCTGCCAATCTGTTGTGAATCGATTGAATGACATAGAAAATGAAAACAGTATAAAAAGTAGACTCTATTTTGTCGAGCATAAAGGCCAATGGAAGTCTAAATTTTAGCTGCTGTTTACTAGTAAGGCTTACAGTCACCTTTGTAAATATAATGGCGACACAAAAAACGCTGACCGGTTGGTTAAATTTACGTAAGGTAAATAAAAGTTTAAAGAAGAGTGGCATCAAAAATTAGTCGCATGAAATTTATCACATTTTTCGTGAAAACTGTGCTGTTGCCAAAGAAAAGGAACTTCTTTTATTCATTAATTATGCAGGATAAGGTAAAGTTGACAGCCATGATTGTGTGATTGTTGACTTTTTCTTAATTTTTAATCTAGAGGAATGAACTAAAGGTAAGCAACATGAATCTCAGCTGGAATCCATTTCTCCCACGGCCGGGTTGTTCGAAAGCCGGTTAACGTTAACCCGGGATTAAATGTTAACTTCAGCATTATTTTTTCTTTTTTAAAAATGTTTTTACCTCTTTCGTTTGGCGTAGTTTAAGATTACTACATCTTAAAACTGCAGGGCAAACAACATGAACAGAACGCCTCACCAAAAAGTTACAAACCTGAGATCAAAATTCTCGCTAACCCTGGGTTAGCTTAATCAGGTTTTGACCAACCCGGCCCAGGCTCTTTCACAGCTATATTAGGCCCGGGGCGGGGGGACTCCTTTATTAAAAGGATTGAGGTGATAGTCGTAACCCCTAAAAGGTACCAAGATCTTGCTTTGTGGGCGTCGCGTGAAGCAATTTTCACCACGAAGCAATACTAATTCCAAAACAACACATCATCACCTACCATACTTTTTTTCGGCTTAATACAGCCTATAAAAACGTTCTGCAGAATCTCCCACACCAAACCCACGCGTTACCTTCTGAACCTATTTCCTTTAAAATGTTGGTGAAAGAAAAGGTATGAAAAAGAGGCTAACTACATGAGCTATAGCTTCCATAAAACGTCTCAAATTATTTAAGATCTTTTGCCGGAAAGTTTTTCTGGCCTATTTAATATTTCTTTCACAGAACGATTACAACATCAAGACATTAATGACACTATGACACGGATACGTTCTATCTGCGTTATCTTGTTTGAATTAGAGAAGAAGTGCGGGAGGTGGGTACTGTGTAAATCTTTGGATGGGGGGGGGGGGTGCCGCCCTGACACTAAAAGCCTCACCCTCAGTTTATTTAGCCACAGTCAACTTGATTCAGTCGCAATTCTATTCTAGAATGACTATAAAATGTTTCAGCAAGCAACCGGAACCGATGATCCTGCTGCTATAATTTGGATCAAAAGTGACCTATTCCGTTTCACATATAATTAGAGGATATTACACAGTGGCGAGAAGATATGAATTTAATGTTCGAGTGGCAAGAACAATATCTCACGAGTGAGCGCAGCGAACGAGTGAAATATTGTTTTTGCCACGAGAACATTCAATTCATATCTTCGAGCTAACGTGTAATGTTCTTTTTATTATATAGACATACTGATGACTGCGTTTTGATGATTTTTCGAAGATTTCCGAAGATTTTAAATTGTTTTAAAGGCCAGACGAACGTTCCGGAACATTTTCCTAGAATTTCCGAAGATGTCCGAAGATTGCCGCAGACTTTCGAGGAAGACCCGAAGATGTTTCGATGGTACACCGACGAATTTAAGTACAATTCAAGAGGCAAACTTGATACCAGTGAAATCATCGATATCTTCACATGTGAGGATATCATATCTGCTCATGTGAGGATATCGTATCGCTTTTAGCGGAGCTCCGGCGGCCCAAAGGGCCGCTAACCGGAGCTCCATACCCTTAGAGGAAACTAAAGGAAACCCATGAATTGATTTTCTCATGATTGCATTGGTTAGCGGTATTGCCCGTGGGCGCGTACGCAGCGACGGCGGCGACGGTGACAGCGACGAGAGTAGATTCGCCAACGATGGCGGCCATCCTCCAAATAATAGTTTGACAAAAACATGCAGCCTTCGTTTACCGTGTCTTTTTTTGATATATGACATCATGTTATGATAAATTGACACCTGTCATATCAAGCCATTTGCTGACCAGGATAAGGTTGAATTTTGATTTGAGTTTTGTAACTTTGCGGCAGAATTTCTGTATATTGTTTGGCCTTCTAGTTTGAGCTTAATAATCGCAAAACCGATACACAAAACAAGAGAAGAAACTTTATAATTTGATTTACTTTTAAACTTGGATCAGAGTTAACATGCTTTCTAACAACCCAGCTCTGTTTTCAAAAATTTTACCCGACATGAACTAGCGATCCAATCGAAAACCAGCACTTGGTCAGCGGTCAACTTCACAAAAACACGTGACCTCGATGAGCTGTACACGCGATATAGTCACGTGATACTGGTCAGCGGATAACTTGTTTTGACAGGTGTCAATTGATCATAACTTGGATGTCCATTATCAATGAAGTACCTTTTTTGGTTATGGGGCTCCGCTTGCCTGCCCTTCGGGCCGCCGGAGCTCAACTATCATTTTGTTACCACTCGGTATACCTCTGACTTTTATAAAGTGAAATGAAGAATACATAAAGGCAGATACCGACACAACGTAGAATGTTTTTTCGAAGGTGTTCTTTATTTGGCTAGCCAAACCAGCCTTTTTTAGGTACAATGAGAATTCCACATTTTTATGTAGCATATTGGTATTACCGGAAATACGTAAAAGTTATTAACATTGTAAATTAAAGACAGGTCGAACCAACTGAGACTATTCTCGGTTGAAACAACCTGGATTCTATTCGAAGAGAATTGTCAAGAGATCGTCAAGGCAGGAGAGAAAATCCCTCATATAGGCCCTCTAGCCAAGGTAATCCCTCTTAACGCCCGTTTACACAGACGATTTTTGTCGCGGCAGCTCGATGCAATTTTTGTCGCATCAAGTTTCAAACATTATCGAAACTCCTGCGATATCGCGGCGACAAATCGCATTGAAATTCGCACCTGGTTTACACGTGCGATTTTTGGAGTTGAAACTTAAGCGCGACAAAAATTGCATCGAGTTGCCGCGACAAAAATCGCCTGTGGAAACGGGTCTTTAAGCTATTTTTAGACATGGTACCCAGGTCTTGCGCGGATATTACCCACGTGATGCGTGGACAGCCGAAGCGGCTTTCTCGAAACTACCGAGAACGTCATTGTATTTGTTTCAATTTTGCGTCATAGCAGAGACATTTTCTGTACCCTCAACCGTCTTCTTGTGCGACCGCGCTTTAATTTCGTTTGTTTTGTGCTCGTTTGATTGTTCAGTATTTGGTTGTTCGTTTGGTTTTAGGGAGCAAACTCTAACGGCAACGAGTACAATGGCTGTGTAAGCGTGCGTTATAAGTCCTTGTTCGTTTCTTTGCCGCTGTTTACAAAAAATCACCAAACTTCAACGTGAAATAGCCACATTCTGCATATTCGATAGCCTGAATTTCAGCCTCCTCCTACTCTCGTTAAGTCTCGGGAGAGAGACGTTTGAAAGCACTGGCCGATAATGCTGTCCGGTGACGTCACCAGTGAAATGTGGTAATTCATAAAATTTCACTCGCGACCTTCAGCGCAAAAACAATTCCAGACAAAACCGTTAGGTTTTTGTGGACATCAATCATCTCCGCCTCCTTATCGACCTTATATATTTTCGTATGCAAAATTTACAAAAATAGTCTTAAACTTTGCAGCGGTCCACTCGTAAAATTATCATTTTACGTACTTACAGTATGCTACGGTTAGCTCATTAAATATACAGGAATTAAATATTGCTTTAAATTTGTAACTGAATACGGGCAGATTTGGTTTTTCAACGGCCATTCGCGTGCATGAATGACCCCAAGAGCAAGCAAATCTACACGCGAACTAAATTATTTCTATACGTATTCGTGGGGCTACGGATTCAATAAAACTTCTAATAAACCTTCAAATTTTGTGGTAATAGGTTATAAGTTTTGTAGGTTTAAGTATATGTTAGTCCGTAGCCCCAAGATAATACGTGCAGAATAACTTGTTTGTTCGCGTGCAGATTTGCTTGCTCTCGGGGTCATTCATGCATGCAAATGGTCGTTGAAAAACCCGCAAACGTATTCACTTATGGATTTCAAGGAGTGTTTAATGCCAATGTATTTAGTGTGCTAGCCGTACATATCAAAAGTAAAATGATAATTTTTACGAGTGAACTGCTGCAAGGTTCAGACTTTTTTCAGGTAAATTTTGCATACGACTATGCTTTCGTTTGGAAAGTGGCTGTGATGCTTTGAAAGTTCAATCGCCACTGACGAGTGGAGCCATATGATATATTAAGGACTTTCCATATCCCATAGGCAAGTTTACGAATACATCTCTTCCGCTAAGAAATTTTACAACTGCCTTTTCCTGTTGCGGATTGAGGTTTTTTAACCCCAAATGTCGAGCATACACCAGAAGCGGCTTTAACTCTTCTGGCGTTAGCTCGCGATTTTCTTCTGCCATCTTAAGTGAACGCGCGAAGTTTGGCAATAAAACTATTTAAATTATTTGCGTCGGGCGAATAAATTAAAACGGCAACCAATCAGAACCACTGCCAGGTTTTCTTGTGGTGACGTCACCGGACAGCATTATCGTCCAGTGCGTTCAGACGTCTCTCTCCCGAGACTTAGCGAGAGGAAGAGGCGGCTGAAATTCAGGCTACGTATTCGAGAGAACGTGAACTAAACGACGGCCAATTTTTGGAATTTCTTTATCGAATTTTGACGCTGTCTTACAAAATCTGTTTGCGCTATTTCTGGCAGTATAGACGAAGTGAATGAATCTAAATTCTCGCGAGATTCGTTGCTTGAATGTTAGATCGTTTCTTTAAAGTGGCCGAAACCAGTTTTCAAGTGCCTATACCTAATATACCATTACTCTTTAAACTATTTAAGCTTTGACGCTCGTTTAACCACAGAAGTATTTATTATCGCATTTTGGCTAGGGGGTGTACTGTTGCCATGGCAACAGGGCTGTTTAAAATCAAGGCTATAAAAATGGTTTTTGCTTGTTAAAAAAATCCAATCGTTTTGTTTTTATTGTTTGCCCACTACGAATTGACATTAAATCCCTTTTGCCAACACTGTCCTAATAAAATTTTGACATAGACGATTTTCGTAATTCGCCGTAAATCGTTTTCTGTATTATTAAAAATTCCTTAAGTCAAAATTCAGATTTTTCGTGATAGATCATTTACGTGGTTGATGAACTATTTTTTGGCCAAATTTCTTGAAATTCTAACGACTGGATTGTTAGAAATCGGCAAGTTTGTGCAAAAGCAATCGGTCTCAATTTTTCGAGCAACTGCGCATGCGCTGCATTTAAGCCGGCTCAATAGGGTTATGCAAGATTACGAAGCGCCCTCCACTGGCCTCAATCTAAAGTTAATATTCTCGTTCTTTTTGCTATTTTCCTTATCAAAGCTACTGAAACATAACAAACAAGGGCCAAAATTTGCTGTTCAACAGTCACCTCTGATATCAAGGCTTTTAGTCTCAAATTAAAACTACTCAAACATCGCCATTTTTTGACGTCTGTTCGGCTTTGATTTCAATTTTCTTCAGTTTCCTTCGGTAAAATTTTCTGATATGCTGAAACCGGGTAGAGTCTGGCAAGAAGAAACTTTTAAAATCGAAAAAAGTAGGGGTTGTCAAGGTAGTTTTTTCGTTTTTAGCATTTTTGTGTTTTTTGGCTTAGCGAAAACCTTGTCTTACAAATATTTCTGATAAATTGAAAGCAAGGAAAGCTAATAAGGAATAACTTCTCTGCGAAATCTTAAGAAATGTCACCGAAGGAAATTCGAGAAATCTGATAAGGATTTTTCTATTTTTCACCTCAATGGCAATTACATTAAAGATGAAACAACAACTACATGATAAATTAAATGTTAGGAGATCTCGGAAAAAATCCGAGTCCCAGATGGGATTTGAACCCACGACCCTCCGTGATCTAGTCGGATGCTCTAACCACTGAGCTACTGGAGACTCTATGGCGAGCAAGGGTCAATTTGTGGGTCTTGACTGGAACCGCATCACGCGGCTACTCAGCCAAGTAATGACTGGCACACATGAACTCACTAACAGCATCACGCTGTCACATTAAAGCATATCAAGATGCAGCCAACCAACCTCCAAAGTGAGTATATTAAAGATGAAACAACAACTACATGATAAATTAAATGTTAGGAGATCTCGGAAAAATCCGAGTCCCAGATGGGATTTGAACCCACGACCCTCCGTGATCTAGTCGGATGCTCTAACCACTGAGCTACTGGAGACTCTATGGCGAGCAGGGTCAATTTGGTGGGTCTTGACTGGATGCTTTAATGTGACAGCGTGATGCTGTTAGTGAGTTCATGTGTGCCAGTCATTACTTGGCTGAGTAGCCGCGTGATGCGGTTCCAGTCAAGACCCACAAATTGACCCTTGCTCGCCATAGAGTCTCCAGTAGCTCAGTGGTTAGAGCATCCGACTAGATCACGGAGGGTCGTGGGTTCAAATCCCATCTGGGACTCGGATTTTTTCCGAGATCTCCTAACATTTAATGGCAATTACGCCATCAGAATAGAAACTCGCCAAGATCGCTATGTGAGCATGCGCGAGTTTTCGAACCACGCGGTTTTGTCGATGAGCGACTTGACAATGGCGGTCTCATCAAAAATACACACAAGACCTTTCCGTCCAAATCATTTTCTTTGCGTTTTCTTTTAAATGGTTTCTCTGTTTCTAATTCTGGGCTGTAATTTGAGCTATATTGTTGACTTGTTCGCTGCTTTGCATGAGCTTGCGTCAGCTAGCGCGCGCACATTACTAAAGCTCGCATCATCGGTGCGCGCGCTCTTAAAACCTTATTGAGCCACCTTAACTGGATTCTTTCGATTGAAAATATCCGAGAATTGCTGAGTTCTTTGCATCGTTCCTTTTCTAACATACCTTTGTTGTGAAAGACTAAAGCCATCAACACGCTGCGTTCAATTACGAAGAAAAATAACAAAGATAGAGCGGGCATTGAGCAAATAAAATGATCGCTGTATCAATGCCGGGCGCTAAATCGCATCAGCAAGAGCGCCCGCAAAAACTGTGTTCGACCATCTTAATCGACGTTGTCTTCTGCATACAAAGCCCTATAAATTTGTGACACATTTCTGGGTTCTGTCCTCGTGTACCGGTTCACAAGAGCCGATAAAAAGGACCAAACAATACACAACAGCTAACAATGACTCCTAAACAAAGAAATAACAATGGTTATTCCCTTGTGAACAGGTACCCCAGGACAGAACCCATTTCTGCGAATAACGTCCGGATGAAAACAGCAGAGACCTGATTCTTGGCAAGGTTGATTATAAAGCAATCATCTATCGTATCCCAGATTCTTGACTTAATTATTGAATGGTTACGATTTTTAGTTTTGACCACATGCAGATGACTGATGAAAATCAAGAGAACAGTGTGAGATTACGACATGTATAACACACGATAAATGAACGCCTACCTCTGTAAAAGATATAATTGTTAATCTTTTCGGATCCTTTTATACTGCGAAAGGATGGAGATAAACGGCTCACCTCGATCTTATGGTCCTGCCTGGTTTTCCCTGAAAATGGCACTTAATTAGAATTGACAAGAATTTTATGAAAATGACGACACATTTCAAACGAAGTTTGCAAGACATGTTTCGGTCGTGCAACGACCATCTTCAGTTGAAAGTAAAATAATTGAAGTTACATTTGAATTTATAATACTATGCTAATAAAGATAAATAACAACGTGAAATGAAATTGGGAATCTTACAACATAGCTAGAGGTAACAAAAGAGTGTACAATAGTGACTTGTTAATTAGAACGAGAGAGTTAAATTAACGTGATATAATTGCTTGTTTAAAGAAGGTTGCTCCCAGGAAATATGTAACGCTTCTTTTATCTTGACCTGGAATTTTGTGGTCGCATGATCTATAACTTTAAAACATTCAGCGGAGCAGGAATTACGGCATGCCTCGGATTGTTGAAGGTGTTGAAAGATATGTGAGGTCCTGTCCCTGTTTAAGTGTTCGCGAATGCGTGGTCGAGAGTGTCGGCTAGTTTCACCGACATAGCAAGAATTACAGCTTGCACAGGTAAACTTGTAAACAACATTCGAACGAAGTTCAACAGGCACAGGGTCCTTCACACTAAACATGTTACGGATCTTGAACGAGGAAAAGGCTAGCTTAACATCAAGATTGTTACAATAACGTTTAAGTAGTTTACGCAATCTGTTTTGTGCTATATATGCTTTATTTAGCATAGTATTATAAATTCAAATGTAACTTCAATTATTTTACTTTCAACTGAAGATGGTCGTTGCACGACCGAAACATGTCTTGCAAACTTCGTTTGAAATGTGTCGTCATTTTCATAAAAATTATTGTTAGTCTGCTTCTTTACAGATCTTTTGGAAATTTAATCCACGACATAGCAGCTAAATATCCTGGTGGTACCATCATCACAGATCTCCGAAAGTTAGAGAAGGCCTCGATTAAAGCCCGCAAAGCGGAGTTAGATTTGAATTTTTTACGTAACTGTCAGACTTTCAACGTCTCTCCTAAATTCCTTTGCTTCCAGTTACCGAACGTTGCCCGACAGGATGTCATCAGCATCAGGAAACATCTCCTTAAAAGTGCCATCACAAAGCGAACCAAAGAGTACCGAAGGCTACTCCTTGCACGGGAGAAGCTGTCAACTCAGATTCACGATGTCCTTAGTAGCATCGACCTCTACATTCTTCAGAAAGCGATAAACCGAAATGTTCATCGAGCAGAAGCTAAAGTTATCGAGACCCACACCAGAAAACTCGAGAAACTCACGAGGAACGCTGTTCTTCCCTTCACAGCAAACGAGACGGTCACCAACATTTCATCTTGCTGTCTTACATCGGAACAGCTTGACACGCTCAAGTTCGGTTTAACACATTCCATATGTCCACCAAGTATCAGCAAAACCGATGTCTTCACCTGCTTTGAACTCATACATCGCACTATGACAAAGAAACTCATTGATAACAAACACGATGCCAAATTGGTGGCTGACCTTTCTCATCTTGCACACTTCTACGTATCTGCACATCGACCAACGAATGCCGATCGTAAAAAATATCGAATCTTGAAGGACTTGAAGAAGAAACAAGACATCGTGATTCTTAAACCGGATAAGGGAAATGGTGTTGTGGTCCTGGACAGAATTGCATATGACAATGGTATTCTCAAGATCATCAATGACACTTCCAAATTTAGACCTACCAAGGAAGACCCCACCTTGTTAAGAGAAGGCAGGCTTCAACGTTTCCTCAGGAAACTTCTAAAGAATGGCCATTTGGATCGCTGTGTTTATGACAAAATCTATCCCTCTGGCTCTCAACCTGCTCGAATCTACGGCCTCCCCAAGATGCACAAGGTCTGTGAGCCGAACTCAATACCTCCGTTCCGTCCCATAGTTTCTTCAATTGGAACATACAACTATGAGCTGGCTAAGTATTTATGTATTCTTTTGGAACCTCATATCCCATCTGAACATTGTGCTTTAGACACTTTTACTTTTGTTCGTGAGATCAATGAATTGCCGTTATCGGGAAAGTTTATGGTTTCCTTTGATGTCGAAAGTCTGTTTACAAACATACCCTTGGAGGAGTGTGTCAACCTGGCGGTTGACTACATCTCCAAGGGCAACCCTGATCTCCAGTTAACGAAAACTGAACTCAGAAATCTTTTTAATTTGGCCACTGCTCAAACGCATTTCTTGTTTAAGGGTTCGTTTTTTGATCAAATTGATGGGGTGGCAATGGGCTCTCCCCTTGCCCCGGTGTTGGCTAATCTTTTTATGGGTCACCATGAAAGGATTTGGTTGGAAAACTTTAAGGCCTCCAGTATTTTATTTTACCGACGTTATGTTGACGATACTTTTTGTCTATTTGACACTGAACATGACGCTACTTTGTTTTTTGACTACATCAACCACAGACATCCCAACATACGTTTCACCATGGAAAAAGAGATGGACAAAAAAAATCCCCTTTTTGGATGTTCTGATTGACAACAGTCAACCTCAGTCTCCTATTACCAGGGTCTATCGTAAGAAAACTTTCACCGGTCTATTAACTAATTATTTCAGTTTTACCCCATTCTCTTACAAACTTGGCTTAATCAGGACCCTAGTTGACAGAACATACAAGATCAACAATACGTGGGTAGGCTTTCATGAGGATATCAAGAAATTGTTATTAATCTTACGAAAAAACCTTTTCCCCAGTCATATCGTTGAGAGGGTCATTAGGCAGTATATTACTAAAACTCAGACTCCTTCGAACACACCTGCTAGTGCTCCCTCTAATTCTACACATTTTTCAAATTACCTTATGTTGGGCCCTTCTCTATTATAGCACAAAACAGATTGCGTAAACTATTTAAACGTTATTGTAACAATCTTGATGTTAAGCTAGCCTTTTCTTCGTTCAAGATCCGTAACATGTTTAGGGTGAAGGACCCTGTGCCTGTTGAACTTCGTTCGAATGTTGTTTACAAGTTTACCTGTGCAAGCTGTAATTCTTGCTATGTCGGTGAAACTAGCCGACACGTCCTCTCGACACGCATTCGCGAACACTTAAACAGGGACAGGACCTCACATATCTTTCAACACCTTCAACAATCCGAGGCATGCCGTAATTTCTGCTCCGCTGAATGTTTTAAAGTTATAGATCATGCGACCACAAAATTCCAGGTCAAGATAAAAGCGTTACATATTTCCTGGGAGCAACCTTCTTTAAACAAGCAATTATATCACGTTAATTTAATTCTCTCGTTCTAATTAACATGTTACTATTGTACACTCTTTTGTTACCTCTAGCTATGTTGTAAGATTTCCATTTCATTTCACGTTGTTATTAATCTTTATTTAGCATAATA
This sequence comes from Platygyra sinensis, assembly GCA_019787425.1. Taxonomy (NCBI): domain Eukaryota; kingdom Metazoa; phylum Cnidaria; class Anthozoa; order Scleractinia; family Merulinidae; genus Platygyra; species Platygyra sinensis. The sequence goes on from JAHPZR010001649.1 coordinate 11,957, forward strand.
TTATAAATTCAAATGTAACTTGAATTATTTTACTTTCAACTGAAGATGGTCGTTGCACGACCGAAACATGTCTTGCAAACTTCGTTTGAAATGTGTCGATCGTCATTTTCATAAAATTATTGTTAGTCTGCTTCTTTCCAGACAGTTAATACAGTTATTAGGTAACATATGTTTGGCAAGGTCTACCTTCCTGATCACTCTTTTCAATCGATCTACCGTTATAAGTTAAGTGCTCCGAGTTTCCAAATTACTGACCTACCCATTTAAACATCCTCTTGTTTATTTTTAAGGGGTTCACGGTCCCGTTAAATTGTTCAAATTTCACATAGAATGGGCAAACAGTAAATAGTGAAGGGAAAACAGCTTGGAACCTTTTTCAAAAGAGTTGAAAGCTGTGCTCTTATACTCCATCAAAACTGTAGTAAGCCACCTTAAGGTCATTGTCCTATTATCAAACTTTTTTTTGCATTCTCGTCCCCAGGGGCCGCGCTCCAAAAGGGACGAGAATGACTTTTTTGAAACTTGGCATGATTAACATTCATGATATGAACATGAAAAAAATGCAATAAAAAAATTGGTCACTGTGCTTGTTCACACATCGGCGGGCTCTTAAAATGGGGTATTTTTACTGGTTGCGCGTTAAAAATTCGAATCACCCGCATACAGAGTTAAAAGTGAAGATTGATCATCGCAGTTAATTCAACGGGATTCGAACCCGTGACCATCGCAAATACTGGTGCGGCGATCTACCAACTGAGCTATGAAGCCACACATTGGGAGCGAGGTCAATTTGTTGACCTCTCTCCCAATGTGTGCTTGTATTATTTAGTGTGCTTGTATTATTTTCTGTAGCGTCTGTTTCATTAAAAGATATAACTATGCTCAATGTAACTTGACCCTTAAGTCAAAGCTGTAAGTTAGCTTCCTTTTTTCTATAACTAGTGTACTGTAAGTTTGCTGATTATATAATGTGTAGATTAAAGTGAAGAATGATCATCGCAGTAAATTTTCCAATTGATGCAATTGGAAAGAAGCCTGAAAAAATCAGGGCTTCAACGAGATTCGAACCCGTGACCTTTGTGATACTGGTGCAATGCTCTACCAACTGAGCTTTGAAGCCACACACTGGGAGCAAGGTCAATTTATTAACTTCATATCTCCCGTGAGTAGTGAAATGATGTGAAGTATATATGAAATAATTCATATTTGAACCGCGGTTGTAGATGGAAGCTCAGTTGGTAGAGCATCGCACCGGTATCGCAGAGGTCATGGGTTCCAATCCCGTTAAAGCCCTGATTTTTTTCAGGCTTTTTCTTTCCAATTGCTTAAATTGGAAAATTAATTGCGATGATCATTCTTCCCTTTCATCTATGACCGCAGTTCAAATATGAATTATTTTACATATACTTTACACCATATAGAGTTAAGTATTATTGACATAAGTAATATTGCTTCGTTTCACCTCTTTTTGATTGCTTGGCTGAGGGAATATTACACTTTTTCGGACAGTTTCGTTGTTAGCTTGAAGTCCTCGCCTTGGCCAAAACACACCCAGTTGGGAACTACTTTCCAAAAAAAAAATTCGTGTTCCACTATAAAACTTTTTTCTTGTTAAAATATGTTCTTCAACGGAATTGACCAGCGTAAGCTGTTCGGGTCAGCAAAGTCTTTGTTCGAACAAGAAGCTGACTTGACTTTCCAGGGATATCATGACAATAGAACTTTAGCTATTGGCATTGGCTAGTTCTTTGTACAAAAAGGCGAATGCATCCTCAATGAACTTGACTCAACGGCTGCTCAATTAGCCCCGCAGCAGAGACACCATCTATGCGCTCGACTCGGCTTAGTTCATTTACACCCTTGATCGAAGAGGATATTAAACGCCTTATCGAGAAATCCAGTAAGAAGTCTTGTAGCTTAGATCCGATGCCCACTCCCCTTGTGGTTGAGTGTCTTGATGTTCTCCTACCAGTTGTTAGCAGGATGATAAATCTCTTTCTACAAACTGGAGGTTTTCCGGACACCTGGAAATATGCAGATGTCAGACCAAGACTGAAGAAACCCAACTCCGAGGTAATGTTGACCAACTTATTCCACATCAGTAACTTACCATTTGCTTCTAAGCTGACTGAGCGTGCTGTGTTTCTGCATATGCTTGACTACCTGTCGTGAGCACACGTAATCTCTATCTTTCAGCGCAGTCATCATACAGGCAACACCACAGTACCGAAACTGCACTGCTAAAAGTCAAGAACGATATCCTGTTTAATAGGAACCAGCAACGAGTCACCCTGCTTGTACTTCTTGATCTAAGCGCGGCTTTTGACAGTAGATCACAAAATTCTGCTTGATCGTCTCCATACGGACTTTGGTATATCAGGGCAGGTGTACTCTTGGTTTGAGTCATATCTTCACGACAGATCCCAGTCCATCTCTGTCCTTGGCCTTGTTTATTATTACTACTACTACTATTATTATTATTATTATTATTAGTATTATTATTATTAGTAGTAGTATTATTATTATTAGTGTTATTATTATTATTATTATTATTATTATTATTATTATTCTCGAGTTATAGTTTCAAAAACTGCTAAGTTAGCAACTTCGCTAGTTTTACCGCATTTTAAAAGCCGCATTATTCTACATTGCTATTTTAAAGGAAGCATAAGGTAACAGAGTTGATTTCAGTGCTGGTGGAGTGTATCACATGTAGTCCGGTCTTAGTGGTCATTTTCTGAGGGCACACCTTTACAACAGTCATTTGTTTCGATTTTGTAAAAGGTACTTCTAACAACTGCACCAGCGTCACGATCTGCAAAGCACATCATTATCCACCTCCTGAATGGAGGAAAGAGTAAACCAAGCAGTTATGAAATTAAAGCTTGAAAAACAAAATAGCTCTGAACGGCGCCCTGAACGGGATTCGAACCCATGATCTCTGCGATACCGGTGCAGTGCTCTACCAAGTGAGCTATCAAGCCAACTTAAAGCCGATCACTTTGAACTGCGGAGAAAAATGTAATATTTTGTTCCAATGTTTTTGTTTACCTTTGGAGTGTACTAATCTTCCGGCACCTTGTTTGATCAAGTTCCTGATAAAGATAAGTCATAACAGACTTTGTTACTGGAACATTGTTTGTGGAGGTTTACATTTGAACCCCTGCACTTCTTTCGTGCTCTACCGCTTCCTGCGTGCTTTCAACAAAACAGAACACAGTCCAGGCTTCCATTTATTTGGTTATTAAATATCTACTTTATTTGAAAATGGGTGTCTTAGACACTGATGCGAATTTTGATTACGGCTGGCAGACCCTAGCGCTTGTTATGCTGCAATAAATCATAACTTACGACTGACGCTTATAACATGACTTCCAACCATTTACTTATCGTCGGTATGATTTACACGATATGATTGAAATTTCATATTCTTGCTAATCTTAGTGAAGAAATCATTGCAACCAGAAAAATATATTTCTATCATGAATAAATAGTTAAATTTAGGATGGTGGCATTAGACTGGATTTTGCCCTCATGGTACCATGGTGGTGAGGTGACAGTTTTACGCGTGAAATTTACCACAGCTTTAAATAACTGCAAATGACCGCTTGAAATATATTTACACCGGTAAAAATGCTTAACACCTTACATCTTTGTAAGAAATACATGGTAAAACAGTTTCCCAGTCCTACCTAGTCGAAAATAGTACACATTATAACGTGGTAAATTGAAGCCTATATTTGATCCTCTATTACACTTTTTTACCATGGTAAAGTACCCTATTTTGACTTG
>JAHPZR010001650.1:0-13024 GCA_019787425.1 Platygyra sinensis
ATTTCTCTTCTAACTCTGTGGTAAAATTAAATTGTTGTTGTTGTTGTTTTTGTTAAACAGCCCATCTTGTTATTTACCATTTATACAAGAACATTAGATTATTGCCGCGGTATATATTTACGGCATCTTTATCTTTGTATTTCAGGAATAGTACTGATGGTTGGAGAAGTGGATACAAATGAAATGACTCTTTAACAAGAGAAGATGAAGGGAAAGCGATTTAATCTCCTCATACTGGACTTATTCGAAAGGAAATCCTTGTCAAGTTATTTTTAGATCACTCCCGGTTTCAGAAATCAGGTGATCTACAAATAGTCAACCCTGTGGACAACCCACTAGGCTTTACAGGCGTTTTTATCCCCCAGGGGTAGTAAATTGTCAGCGGGAGAACTGGATACCATATCTGAAAATAACTTGAGGGGTTACCTTGGGTATCAGGTTTATATGAGAGATTGACTCTCTCACTCTTCATCCTCTCTTGTTAAGATTCAAGATGATCAAGACAGATGACAAAAACAAGTTTCCAAAATACAGCCTAAATTTTTCAAGGTGACTTACCAACTTTTAATGGCATAATTTTATCTGATCTTAAAAAGAAACTGTTTTCCTGACTGTTTAACTTTTTTTTTTATACAGTAGTTTAAAACAAGAGAACAAGCTTTTAGTGTTTTTCCACTAAAATATCTTAAAAATCAAAAGGTTACAGTTCGCTTTCTTTGCGAGCTCACAAAGAAAAAAACGTTTGTTAGCTTGTTTCTTGTTTTGTTTGTGTTTATGATTAGTAATGTTGATCATCCCCATAAGGATATTGCTCTTTTAATAACTGTTGACTGATCCTCAGCTCAAACGATGGCTGAAAAACAAGCTCAGCCGTACTGATCCTTTTATTTGGGGAAGCATCTTCACAACGCTGGAAAAATTTGATAGCAGAGCTTTATTTCTACGGTTAGGCCTACGCTCCACACTAAACCGTCACGAAAACAGAGGTTTTCGAAAACATTTGATGTGTTTTCAGAGTGAAACCTCCGTTTTCAAATTCCTCCAGCGTAGTGCGCACGGAAAACATTTGAGGCGTTTTCAAAGGGGAAACCTCCGCTTTTTAAATTCCTCCAGCAATATGTGAACGGAAAACATTTGAGGCGTTTTCATAGGGGAAACCTCCTCTTTTTAAAATTCCTCCAGCAATATGTGGACGGAAAACATTTGATGTGTGTTCAGAGTGAAACCTCCGTTTTAAATTCCTCCAGCGTAGTGTGAACGGAAAACATTTGATGCGTTTTCAGAGTGAAACCTCCGTTTTTAAATTCCTCCGGCGTAGTGTGGACGGAAAACATTTGATGCGTTTTCAGAGGGAAACCTCCGTTTTTAAATCTCTTCAGCGTAGTGTGGATGGGGCGTAAGTCCTTAGGCGCAATTGTATTGTTTTTAATTTCCTTGCAGAGCGTGTCGGATGCATAGTGGCTCGCCTATCAAGTTCAGATGTATTATGCTTCACAAGGCGATCACAGAGAGGAGATCCTAAAAACATCCAATGCCTTCCCGGAGAAATTCGACCACATGACGGTGGTAAAAGAACTGAACTCTGAAATAGAAAGCGGTGTCTTGACGGGATCAGTTAAAGGAAAGGAATAAACATTGTACACTCAAGAGATTGACGAGTTGAGACAGAACACGTCAATCATTCGACAACAAGTGTCGTTCAATTTTAAGTCCACAATAAACTTTCACTGGAAGTATTATCACATTAAATGAGAAGTTTTATTTATGGTGACTTAAGTTTAATTCTCCTGTTTCTTAATTTTTGTTTGCACTCAGTCGGTGTTTGTAATAAGTTTTTATTAAAGTTTTAATGTTATGGAAAACGGCGCAATTTACGTGCTATGTGGAAAGTATTAAGATGTGTTCATAACTGTTATGTGTTGCAAATTGTCTATGTAGAAACAACTCTCTGAATTCTGCACCAAAAATAATTTAAAATAGAATAGGCATTTTTCTTTCGGTGATAGGAAATTTAAGGTATCATGGCAGGTGGCTTTTTACTAAAAATACGAAAATGTTTGTTTGCTGTTTAAATTGAAAAGACTGAGATAAATATTTTGCAAAAAAAATGGGAAAAAAATATTTACTTTTTGAGATGGAGAGAAAAACTTCTTTTGAATCTCATTAACCCCTTACTGCGGGTTGACCACTTCTTGTCAATTCTAATTAAGTGCCATTGTCAGGGAAAACCGGGCAGGACCATAAGATCGATGTGAGCCGTTTATATTCATCCTTTCGCAGTATAAAAGTATCCGAAAAGATTAACAATTATATCTTTTGCAGAGGTAGGCGTTCATTTATTGTGTGTTATACATGTCGTATCTCACACTGTTCTCGATTTTTGTCGCGGAATCAAGAGGACTGTATATTTCGTTTGTTAAACACGTTTATTTTCTTCGATCACTCCTGACAATCTACATACTAACACTCTAACAATCTAAAACCAATCTACTATTACAATTCAGTGCTACTTCGTTTTACAGTTCTAGTTGCGCAATAAAGTACTGTAATGATACCCTATTTTAGTTACAATTTCGGAATTACACGTTTTCTTTCCCTTATTTGGTTCACTGTACGCATGCAAATCAGTGTTGAACTTTGTCATCCGTGTTGAACCTTGTTCACAAACAATGTTACGAAATATTAAGTCACGAAATCGTCCTATTCGCGTTACAATTCTCGTATTTCGTTACATTGTGACAATTTTTTTAACATTAATTATTAATAATAAAGAAATCGTTCTCGTCGATTTTCATCAGTCATATGCATGTGGTCAAAACTAAAAATCGTAACCATTCAATAAATTAAGTCAAGAATCTGGGATACGATAGATGATTGCTTTATAATCAACCTTGCCAAGAATCAGGTCTCTGCTGTTTTCATCCGCACGTTATTGGCAGAAATGGGTTCTGTCCTGGGGTACCTGTTCACAAGGGAATAACCATTGTTATTTCTTTGTTTAAGAGTCATTGGTTAGCTGTTGTGTATTGTTTGGTCCTTTGTATCGGCTCTTGTGAACCGGTACACGAGGACAGAACCCAGAAATGTGTCACAAATTTATAGGGATTTGTATGCAGAAGACAACGTCGATTAAGGTGGTCGAACACAGTTTTCGCGGGCGCTCTTGCTGATGCGATTTAGCGCCCGCCATTGATACAGCGATCATTTTATTTGCTCAATGCCCACTCTATCTTTGTTATTTTTCTTCGTAATTGAACGCAGCGTGTTGATGGCTTTAGTCTTTCATAACAAAGGTATGTTAGAAAAGGTAACGATGCAAAGAACTCAGCAATTCTCGGATATTTTCAAATCGAAAGAATCCAGTTAAATGCAGCGCATGCGCAGTTGCTCGAAAAATTGAGACCGATTGCTTTTGCACAAACTTGCCGATTTCTAACAATCCAGTCGTTAGAATTTCAAGAAATTTGGCCAAAAAATAGTTCATCAACCACGTAAATGATCTATCACGAAAAATCTGAATTTTGACTTAAGGAATTTTTAATAATACAGAAAACGATTTACGGCGAATTACGAAAATCGTCTATGTCAAAATTTTATTAGGACAGTGTTGGCAAAAGGGATTTAATGTCAATTCGTAGTGGGCAAACAATAAAAACAAAACGATTGGATTTTTTTAACAAGCAAAAACCATTTTTATAGCCTTGATTTTAAACAGCCCTGTTGCCATGGCAACAGTACACCCCCTAGCCAAAATGCGATAATAAATACTTCTGTGGTTAAACGAGCGTCAAAGCTTAAATAGTTTAAAGAGTAATGGTATATTAGGTATAGGCACTTGAAAACTGGTTTCGGCCACTTTAAAGAAACGATCTAACATTCAAGCAACGAATCTCGCGAGAATTTAGATTCATTCACTTCGTCTATACTGCCAGAAATAGCGCAAACAGATTTTGTAAGACAGCGTCAAAATTCGATAAAGAAATTCCAAAAATTGGCCGTCGTTTAGTTCACGTTCTCTCGAATACGTAGCCTGAATTTCAGCCGCCTCTTCCTCTCGCTAAGTCTCGGGAGAGAGACGTCTGAACGCACTGGACGATAATGCTGTCCGGTGACGTCACCACAAGAAAACCTGGCAGTGGTTCTGATTGGTTGCCGTTTTAATTTATTCGCCCGACGCAAATAATTTAAATAGTTTTATTGCCAAACTTCGCGCGTTCACTTAAGATGGCAGAAGAAAATCGCGAGCTAACGCCAGAAGAGTTAAAGCCGCTTCTGGTGTATGCTCGACATTTGGGGTTAAAAAACCTCAATCCGCAACAGGAAAAGGCAGTTGTAAAATTTCTTAGCGGAAGAGATGTATTCGTAAACTTGCCTATGGGATATGGAAAGTCCTTAATATATCATATGGCTCCACTCGTCAGTGGCGATTGAACTTTCAAAGCATCACAGCCACTTTCCAAACGAAAGCATAGTCGTATGCAAAATTTACCTGAAAAAAGTCTGAACCTTGCAGCAGTTCACTCGTAAAAATTATCATTTTACTTTTGATATGTACGGCTAGCACACTAAATACATTGGCATTAAACACTCCTTGAAATCCATAAGTGAATACGTTTGCGGGTTTTTCAACGACCATTTGCATGCATGAATGACCCCGAGAGCAAGCAAATCTGCACGCGAACAAACAAGTTATTCTGCACGTATTATCTTGGGGCTACGGACTAACATATACTTAAACCTACAAAACTTATAACCTATTACCACAAAATTTGAAGGTTTATTAGAAGTTTTATTGAATCCGTAGCCCCACGAATACGTATAGAAATAATTTAGTTCGCGTGTAGATTTGCTTGCTCTTGGGGTCATTCATGCACGCGAATGGCCGTTGAAAAACCAAATCTGCCCGTATTCAGTTACAAATTTAAAGCAATATTTAATTCCTGTATATTTAATGAGCTAACCGTAGCATACTGTAAGTACGTAAAATGATAATTTTACGAGTGGACCGCTGCAAAGTTTAAGACTATTTTTGTAAATTTTGCATACGAAAATATATAAGGTCGATAAGGAGGCGGAGATGATTGATGTCCACAAAAACCTAACGGTTTTGTCTGGAATTGTTTTTGCGCTGAAGGTCGCGAGTGAAATTTTATGAATTACCACATTTCACTGGTGACGTCACCGGACAGCATTATCGGCCAGTGCTTTCAAACGTCTCTCTCCCGAGACTTAACGAGAGTAGGAGGAGGCTGAAATTCAGGCTATCGAATATGCAGAATGTGGCTATTTCACGTTGAAGTTTGGTGATTTTTTGTAAACAGCGGCAAAGAAACGAACAAGGACTTATAACGCACGCTTACACAGCCATTGTACTCGTTGCCGTTAGAGTTTGCTCCCTAAAACCAAACGAACAACCAAATACTGAACAATCAAACGAGCACAAAACAAACGAAATTAAAGCGCGGTCGCACAAGAAGACGGTTGAGGGTACAGAAAATGTCTCTGCTATGACGCAAAATTGAAACAAATACAATGACGTTCTCGGTAGTTTCGAGAAAGCCGCTTCGGCTGTCCACGCATCACGTGGGTAATATCCGCGCAAGACCTGGGTACCATGTCTAAAAATAGCTTAAAGACCCGTTTCCACAGGCGATTTTTGTCGCGGCAACTCGATGCAATTTTTGTCGCGCTTAAGTTTCAACTCCAAAAATCGCACGTGTAAACCAGGTGCGAATTTCAATGCGATTTGTCGCCGCGATATCGCAGGAGTTTCGATAATGTTTGAAACTTGATGCGACAAAAATTGCATCGAGCTGCCGCGACAAAAATCGTCTGTGTAAACGGGCGTTAAGAGGGATTACCTTGGCTAGAGGGCCTATATGAGGGATTTTCTCTCCTGCCTTGACGATCTCTTGACAATTCTCTTCGAATAGAATCCAGGTTGTTTCAACCGAGAATAGTCTCAGTTGGTTCGACCTGTCTTTAATTTACAATGTTAATAACTTTTACGTATTTCCGGTAATACCAATATGCTACATAAAAATGTGGAATTCTCATTGTACCTAAAAAAGGCTGGTTTGGCTAGCCAAATAAAGAACACCTTCGAAAAAAACATTCTACGTTGTGTCGGTATCTGCCTTTATGTATTCTTCATTTCACTTTATAAAAGTCAGAGGTATACCGAGTGGTAACAAAATGATAGTTGAGCTCCGGCGGCCCGAAGGGCAGGCAAGCGGAGCCCCATAACCAAAAAAGGTACTTCATTGATAATGGACATCCAAGTTATGATCAATTGACACCTGTCAAAACAAGTTATCCGCTGACCAGTATCACGTGACTATATCGCGTGTACAGCTCATCGAGGTCACGTGTTTTTGTGAAGTTGACCGCTGACCAAGTGCTGGTTTTCGATTGGATCGCTAGTTCATGTCGGGTAAAATTTTTGAAAACAGAGCTGGGTTGTTAGAAAGCATGTTAACTCTGATCCAAGTTTAAAAGTAAATCAAATTATAAAGTTTCTTCTCTTGTTTTGTGTATCGGTTTTGCGATTATTAAGCTCAAACTAGAAGGCCAAACAATATACAGAAATTCTGCCGCAAAGTTACAAAACTCAAATCAAAATTCAACCTTATCCTGGTCAGCAAATGGCTTGATATGACAGGTGTCAATTTATCATAACATGATGTCATATATCAAAAAAAGACACGGTAAACGAAGGCTGCATGTTTTTGTCAAACTATTATTTGGAGGATGGCCGCCATCGTTGGCGAATCTACTCTCGTCGCTGTCACCGTCGCCGCCGTCGCTGCGTACGCGCCCACGGGCAATACCGCTAACCAATGCAATCATGAGAAAATCAATTCATGGGTTTCCTTTAGTTTCCTCTAAGGGTATGGAGCTCCGGTTAGCGGCCCTTTGGGCCGCCGGAGCTCCGCTAAAAGCGATACGATATCCTCACATGAGCAGATATGATATCCTCACATGTGAAGATATCGATGATTTCACTGGTATCAAGTTTGCCTCTTGAATTGTACTTAAATTCGTCGGTGTACCATCGAAACATCTTCGGGTCTTCCTCGAAAGTCTGCGGCAATCTTCGGACATCTTCGGAAATTCTAGGAAAATGTTCCGGAACGTTCGTCTGGCCTTTAAAACAATTTAAAATCTTCGGAAATCTTCGAAAAATCATCAAAACGCAGTCATCAGTATGTCTATATAATAAAAAGAACATTACACGTTAGCTCGAAGATATGAATTGAATGTTCTCGTGGCAAAAACAATATTTCACTCGTTCGCTGCGCTCACTCGTGAGATATTGTTCTTGCCACTCGAACATTAAATTCATATCTTCTCGCCACTGTGTAATATCCTCTAATTATATGTGAAACGGAATAGGTCACTTTTGATCCAAATTATAGCAGCAGGATCATCGGTTCCGGTTGCTTGCTGAAACATTTTATAGTCATTCTAGAATAGAATTGCGACTGAATCAAGTTGACTGTGGCTAAATAAACTGAGGGTGAGGCTTTTAGTGTCAGGGCGGCACCCCCCCCCCCCATCCAAAGATTTACACAGTACCCACCTCCCGCACTTCTTCTCTAATTCAAACAAGATAACGCAGATAGAACGTATCCGTGTCATAGTGTCATTAATGTCTTGATGTTGTAATCGTTCTGTGAAAGAAATATTAAATAGGCCAGAAAAACTTTCCGGCAAAAGATCTTAAATAATTTGAGACGTTTTATGGAAGCTATAGCTCATGTAGTTAGCCTCTTTTTCATACCTTTTCTTTCACCAACATTTTAAAGGAAATAGGTTCAGAAGGTAACGCGTGGGTTTGGTGTGGGAGATTCTGCAGAACGTTTTTATAGGCTGTATTAAGCCGAAAAAAAGTATGGTAGGTGATGATGTGTTGTTTTGGAATTAGTATTGCTTCGTGGTGAAAATTGCTTCACGCGACGCCCACAAAGCAAGATCTTGGTACCTTTTAGGGGTTACGACTATCACCTCAATCCTTTTAATAAAGGAGTCCCCCCGCCCCGGGCCTAATATAGCTGTGAAAGAGCCTGGGCCGGGTTGGTCAAAACCTGATTAAGCTAACCCAGGGTTAGCGAGAATTTTGATCTCAGGTTTGTAACTTTTTGGTGAGGCGTTCTGTTCATGTTGTTTGCCCTGCAGTTTTAAGATGTAGTAATCTTAAACTACGCCAAACGAAAGAGGTAAAAACATTTTTAAAAAAGAAAAAATAATGCTGAAGTTAACATTTAATCCCGGGTTAACGTTAACCGGCTTTCGAACAACCCGGCCGTGGGAGAAATGGATTCCAGCTGAGATTCATGTTGCTTACCTTTAGTTCATTCCTCTAGATTAAAAATTAAGAAAAAGTCAACAATCACACAATCATGGCTGTCAACTTTACCTTATCCTGCATAATTAATGAATAAAAGAAGTTCCTTTTCTTTGGCAACAGCACAGTTTTCACGAAAAATGTGATAAATTTCATGCGACTAATTTTTGATGCCACTCTTCTTTAAACTTTTATTTACCTTACGTAAATTTAACCAACCGGTCAGCGTTTTTTGTGTCGCCATTATATTTACAAAGGTGACTGTAAGCCTTACTAGTAAACAGCAGCTAAAATTTAGACTTCCATTGGCCTTTATGCTCGACAAAATAGAGTCTACTTTTTATACTGTTTTCATTTTCTATGTCATTCAATCGATTCACAACAGATTGGCAGAATTTTAAGTCGTTAAGCTTTTTTGTCAGTGTAAAAATTTATGAAAGTACTAACAAAAATAAAATGTTAACGGCAAATACGGAAATGCATGTTATTTTAAATTTCTACTTTTTTCAAGTTACCTTACCAATTGCTACAAAGTGTCATGTCAAAGTTTTTTCAGGTGCGTTATTTACAAATTGAACAACGAATCTCGTTGGCACAACAGTAGGTTTATCAATTAAGCCTTAGTTTTGGCATTATATAATGCTTATTTTTTCTAGTAGTGAAGATCTAAACAGTTGGAATCATTATCTTACTTTCCACTACTGAAAGTTACCTTACACTACGCTTTTTTCTGGAGGCTCAAGCAGTTATTTGAGTCCAACTGCTGTACCCTGCAGTACAATAACTTGTAACCCATTGCTTTGCAAAAATAGTTATAATAATAAAAATAATAATAATAATAATTATGGCATTTATATAGCGCCATATACACTAACTGCTCTATGGCGCTTCACAATTCTACAGTTAAAAAATTTTGTAAAAAATTATAAATAATATTTTTTTAAAAGAAAAGTCTTTAATTTACATTTAAAAAGAGTGATCGATCCACTATCCCTAATGTCAAGGGGCAAGGCATTCCAGAGCTTTGGTGCTGCAACTGAGAATGCCCTGTCCCCATAGGTCCTTTCCCCATAGGTTATATAATTTGCTTGAAAGAGTAGCAACCTGTTTATTCTGAAAATAGTGAATGCATATCAAACAAGACCCAAACGAGGCATGTTTTTGTCATTGCTACACAATGGGCAAATTTTATTTTCTCCTCGTGTATCAGTTTTCATTTACAATTTAAGCTACAATGACACAGGTTAGGTTCAGGTTTGTTTCTTAATATATACTGTACACACATGCGTTACTCAATGTGTAAGATTTTAATAACTTCCTCTCGTTTGTGTTGCTGACGGCTAAGGAAATTTGCCATTAGATGACTGGAACGGCACGGGAGTTCCACTCAATATTAACGGCGCCTCTCTTTCAGATAAGTCGTTCCACTGAGAAATCTGTTCCTCAGGGCGTGGGGTTCTTCGTGCAGGGGATCTAATCTCGTACCCAGATCTCACTCTTTTTGATGCTGGCCGTGAAAGATCTTGGCTCGAGATTATTAAGACCTACCCTAACCCGCTAAAAGATTTTTTGCAGGAGTTAACTGCTGGCTGAGTTTGATTTTTTCCGTGAGCTTTTGACGGGTAATAACCGGCTCAGTGAATCAGCTTATAACTCCCCCACCCTCTCCAGCCTCCCCACTCAGTCACTAAACCTAAAGAGCGAGTTACGCCCTGTGACCACACCCAGCCACCCAAATTATGGAATTTTTTTTTTGTCTTTTATCTGATACCCACGGGGAAACTAAACACAAATGCAATGCTGCAGTTATTACGCAATAAGGAGCTTAAGCAATGAGGACAGCGAACTCAAGGACAAGCTAAGAAGAGCAACTTGTAAAAATGAATTACATTTTACTTGACTTTTACGAAACTCGAAATTATTTAGATCTATTCAGTGCGACTGTTAATTTTAGAACTAGCTCCAGCTGAATATGAAAGCATTAAACATTTAACTCCAAATAGAAATTGAAAGAAGGAAAGTAGCTCTCGTGGTTCACTTTCTGCCAAAAATAATCCTCCAATTTGTCCTGAAGTTTACTTAGTTATTTTATAAAGCACAGTTAGAATTGTGACAAGGATCATGTTATTATTATTATTATGAGCAAAGCCTCTGGGCCTTTTGTTACTTGGTTACTGTAGTTGTTTGGTGAAGCTCCCTAATATTATAACAATCCAATTCCTTCTTCCTCTAAAAGCTGAAACTCTTGCAATCTAACTTAGATGTCCCACGTTATTCTCAGGAGTTGTTTGTAGCACTACAAGAGCTGGTCTGTCATTGATCATATTTCCTTCCCTTATTATTTAGAACTGGCGATCAAATTTCACAGTTTTCCTCTTTTAACCTACGAGTGCTGAACACAATATTCAAGGAGTTAAGAAGATCATGTGACGCAAACTTATAAAAAATAGGCAGTCAATGACTGCACGTGGCTACTGCTGTTATTATTTAGAACAATGCAGTAAAACAAATCATATTGAAATAAAAGAGGTCATAAAACGAGCTAATATGAAAACGTTTTTGCACTCGTAGCTTATTAAAAACATGCCGATCTCCAAATTTGTATAGATAAGACTTTCGGTAGTTTGAATTTAATATCTTACCTCTAAGTTAGTTGGCTTTAGCTGAAGGGTGCAGAAATAAAAACACCGTGATTTTGAAGGAAAATTGTGCAGGAAAATTAAAACTTCGATTGTGCGGGTAAATTGTGCGAGATTATTGACGAGCCAATGTTCTTGCCAAGCTCTAAGGAAATTCTGCATCGACAATAGTACTGCCAAATTTACTTCACTAGTAGTTCAAATATACCTAGCAGGCTTAGCAATCGCCAATTCTTTTGAAAAAAACTGCGTTTGACTGCTTAAGAAAATCATGTTGCGTGACGCGAACTAGACGAGTGAAGCCAAAACAAATAGCAAAACAGACTGCCGTATCTTCGCCTATAAAATTAAGAATACTCCTGCCTTGATTCAATAAGAGTATGGAGCTTGATTATTTCTTCGCAAACTGCGATAGGAATCACAAATTCTCGGAAGTTATTTTCAAAAAACACAACTTGAAAGTTTATCCAAATTATGTGCAATGTAATTTGACGCGTTGTTATTAGACTGTTGTTTTCGCGAGGGAGTTTATCACGATTCGTCTTGGTTCTCTCGAAAGAGATTATTCGCTCTTCAGAGGAGTTATAATTCTTGAAAAGGGTTGAAGATCGCAACGCGGCAGATATGACTGCACAATTCACTTCGATCGCCACGACCATTAAACGAACTCCGAACAATTTCTGCTAGCATAGACGCAGCCGGAAAGTGTTTTTAAAATACTACATACCCGGCCAGTCTGAAGTTCTTCTAGAATTTACACGCAAAAAACGGGTGTGGACAAAACGTGGGGTAGGCCACATGGCCTAGGCCATGGTGTAGGCCATGGCCTACCCTGTGGCCTACCCTATGGCCTACTCTATGGCTTACCGGTGGTCAGATTTTGTAAAACATTAACACGACGTTGGTAAGAGTCGACTGAGTACGCTGCATAAACTTCTATCAATCGAACAGGGGCATCCCAAAAGTCACTGACACGATTTTAAACAGGGAACGAAACAATGCAAATCTTACCACACTCAGGCTAAAACAATCTATTTGTATCTTTCCTTGGTTTCCTGGCATGTACCTTTCTCTGGTTCACATAATAGCTGTTTAAAATACCTTTCTGGACACCACAGAAAATTATATTTTACATGTTACATGCAAAAATCGGGTGATGTTTGTTTGATATCCCTATGTCCTCATGCTAACGGTATCGCGTCTCAGAGAGTTCTCACGTCCACGTGCCCCACGACTCAGAGATCGACGGCTCAAATTGCCTCTTTTGTGAGTCCCACGACCCCGAGTCCACGCGTCCCCCAGTCCACACGTCCCTGATTCACGGATCCAGCATCACAGTCCCCGTCCCACATTTAGTCACAGCCCACTGTTCACTTCTTATTTACACTAACACTACACTAAATGTTACAAACTGACAGCCACTTAAATGGATCGTGGCGCCGCCATTTTGGGTAACGCAATATTGGACCTTCTCCTCCCTTTTATTAAAGCTGAGTGCTTGGCTCGAGGATACGTTGAAGACAGAGAGAAACAGGGTGTTTTAAGGCTGAGTGCTGTAACATTGGCATTGTTTTGTTCCATCTGACTTTGAAAATCATGTTAGTGACTTTTTAGTATACCCCTATTCGATTGATAGAAGTTTATGCAGCGTACGATGGCGTACTCAGTCGACTCTTACCAATGTCGTGTTAATGTTTTACAAAATCTGACCACCGGTAAGCCATAGAGTAGGCCATAGGGTAGGCCACAGGGTAGGCCATGGCCTACACCATGGCCTAGGCCATGTGGCCTACCCCACGTTTTGTTCACACCCCGCAAAAACTCCTCCAGTCCTTCTAAAAACTGCAGATCTTTGTTTAGGAATGTCAAGCGATTTCAAATATATTTTTTGCTATGTTCGATTACCAGTCGAGCAAAACCGAGAGAACACAGAAATTCGAGTGTTCTTTCATTCCGAACACCGGGTCGATTTCTATTCGACTATCCGTCACGAAGACCGAATAGTTCCGAACACAATCCGAAAATTGGACACTCTACT
>JAHPZR010001651.1:0-22500 GCA_019787425.1 Platygyra sinensis
TTTACCAGTAAAACTGTGAATGCCGAAAATACCGTAAAGAGATTTCGTGACTAATTTGTCGGTAATCTCCGTTTATCTTCGACATTCTCCGAAGAAGAGAGAAGTTCCCGTATGTAAGGCTGCCGACGTGGCGGACATTTATTTGAGAGGCCTGCGGCTGAATCAAATACTGGTGATCACAAAACCTACATTTCTGCAGTTGGTTGGCCGTTTTCCACCAAGATTTTTTAACCACATGAGAACAGAATGAATATCTTCAGACTAACAGGAGATCTCTCGCATCTTCTGGCCATCCTCGTGCTGTTGTGGAAAATATGGAAAACGAGATCGTGCGCCGGTAAGTATTTTCAGTTGTGCTTTGTGAGGCCATTAATGGCTCCAATTTTTATGGGAAATTGCTTTTCAGATGTTTTCTCAAAAGACATTTCATCAACAGGACTTTCAATTCTTGTTTTCATTTTGGTTATCAGCTTAGCAGTAGTGTAGTGCGCTTAAATCTTGCAATGAGATATTAAGATCGATGCCTGAATGATCAGGGATTGTTGACTAGATTTTGTACACGTGTAACAACTGTAGCTTTACATGTCTTTGAGCTGGTAAATCATCCAAACAGGTTTTTGTTGAACAGCTCGTTAATCCTAAAAACGTTTAGTTCAACAAGCCATGAGGTATTTTTTTCCAGACGAAGAAACTCTTTGGTGTCCCTAAAGTTAGATTTGAACATTTTGAATTACTCTTTGTGTTTTGTCTCTGGAGTCGCCTGACGGTTTTTCGTCATTACAGCTCCTCGAAGATCAAATGTCAGATAGCGTCGGCTGAAGTGCTTCGTTGTCGATCGTAAGTCATCATATATCACTTAGTCGAAATTTCAGACGTTCCTTTGAATATTTTTAGGCTCTCCAACCCCCTAAAACAGTTGTCCTGTTTAGATAAAAGAAACGTTTTGAGATCCAATATTATTGTCAGAGCAACGCTTCCCAGGAAAACTTCAATCAAAATATTTCTAAATGAACAAGAGTTTAATTGAATAGCATTATGATAAAAGTAGATTTATGGACAACAGACGAGGGCTGAAAATTTCAAGGTGAAATGTTTCCTTTATTTTTTTAAGATAAATTTGTTCATTTATTGGAACAGTTAGATTATTGTTTGCTATTCTATCTATGAGATGAAAATGAGCTAGTTTACTTGCCATTTATTTTGTAGGGTTTTTTTTGTAACATCAGTGACTTGACAATTGAATAAATATCCAGAACACAGAAAGTTATCTGCTTTATACATATGTACAGTACCAAATTCTCTCAAAGGAATGCCAGCAGGAGAATAATTATAATATGAAAGTTTAACAAACACACTGCACTTAAGGACATTCACGATAATTGTTTCTGCGCATCCTTACTGCGCACGCAAATTCACATGCCACATCATGCATGAGCGCGCGCGCTAAGTCAGAAAATAAACAAATGATAGGGCAGATGGCCATTGCTAGAGCTTTGCCTGGATTTAACGATCTTGGACGTTCAATGACCCCAATTTTTCTTTGGATAGATCTATTCCTCTACTGATTTTCTACGTTTAGGGAAAAAATGAAGAAAATCTATCAACTAGAAAATTGAATTTCTGGCAAAATGCACCATCGAATTCTGTTCTTAATAGCTCTTTGTGCATCTGTGTGGCGGTTTCAAATGCCTCTTAAAGGGTTAAATTTTGTGAAAACGTTAGTAACATTTGAAATTATTTGGGCAACAGACCCACTTCTTCAAAATATGACTAAGATCGTTTGCCTCCGTTGACTCACCTTTGATATTTTTAACTGTAAATCCCTGTAGACGTGCTCAATTATATGGGACAATTTTTCGAAATCAGGGTAGTTTTCCACACGCTTTATCTCTGAAACGAAGACGGTGACCCCCAAATTTTTTTGCATTTCTGGCACAAGTAACTCATTATCTGCCTGCAGTAAAAATTTAAAAAATTCTATTGACTGGAAAATTTTCGTGCGAACGTCCTTAAATTTCAGTTGAACCTGTCAGTTGTTCTAATGGAACCTCATCAAGCCATCATCCTAACACGTCTTGGAAACACTTTCTGCATGGAGTGAAATTAGTTTCACAAAAGTAATGATGTAAACATGTAGTTTACTTTTTCTCTTTACATTTATTTTTCAAGTTTAAGTGGCTAAAGGCTAGGGTCTATGGAAAAATTACAAGGAGTCCAAAGTTTAGGCTCGATTACCAGCCGCTGTTCAGGAAAGGAGCTCATGCTCCTCCCCGAACTCGCTCCTGGACACGCGAAACTTGGCATTGATAATTTTGACCAATAAAAAATCTACCTGCCTGAATTGAGCATAAAATGATCTTTCTCACAGTAGCAAAGGAGTTGTGCGATAAGAAGTGTGATCACATTGGCGGAACATTTAACCAAATACCCTCAACTGATGAAATCATGCCTGATCTAAACCATAGTGGCATATACAACACACAAAATAGTCAACAGACTTACACTGTATGTGTGAGAATCCTATATTTGAATCATGTGGTGCCAGAATGTCAGGTAACAAACAAAGTCAACAAAGAGAGGTATAAATGCAAACATTGGTCTCAAGAAACAAAACACTCAAGCAAATTGTTTTGTACAGTAGTCTTCTTAAAGGGAAGCGACACCAATCTCTGTAAAGCCAGACAAAATTAAATGTTTAAAAGGAACCAAAGCAAACCAAACTAGCATAACAAAAACATGGTGAGAACACCTTGCACACCAGCATACATGTATGTGTGACCTCTGACATGACATTTGCTACACCGCAGTCAAACAGCTACAGTACCGCCTGAAACTATTTACCCTTTTACCGAGGTTTTGCTGCAGCGGATTCGCAGATTAACACCGCGTTCTTGCCTCGGCAATGACGCGGCGTGCCGAAATTTTACTGAGATTTTACCTAGGTTTGCCGCGACATAAAATACCGCTGTAAACAGTGAGACGCGGTAGAGTTGAATAGAGTGACAGACCTTTTGTTTTGACTCGTTAATTAAACTTAAGCCATCTTCACGCTCCGGTGACAAATCATGTATTCGTCATACTACTAAAAGACCCCGCTGTAGCATTGTTAACTTCTCAAGAATCCATTTACTACAGTGTTGCTACATTTCATGATTTTCTTGTCGTGAATGGGAAGTGAAATGAAAGGAAATATGCTTTGTTTTCCGTTGAAGATACGTTGCTATCAAGATAAATACATAAGCTTAGTTTGTTGCAATTGTCTTGTCGGCGGCGTAGTGCGAAGTACTTAGCTTCAATGCCGCTCTATTTGGCTTGAGTATTTTCATCTTTGATGCAAAAGTACTTCCAGGGATAAAAGTTTCTTCCAAATATATAATTTTCTTCAGAGTCCGAAAAAAAAGCAGTCGATAAGCGACAGACAAGCCACATTACTATTCACGTGTTTGAACTCATGTCTCATGACAAATCACATTTTTGTAGTCACATGCACACGTGTCGGTATGTGTTGAGAGTTGTTTATGTCGAGAATGTGTCGAACGTCAGAATACCTATGGCTGAGATTGCTCTCATTTTATAAATCAAACGCAATTGCTAAAGCTGTCCGAGAATTGTTCAGTGTTGAAGGTATCAAAATTGGTAGAAAAACCCTGGCCAAGTATTCTAAGCGGTTTAAACGGGACCTTCCTCTCCGTGACTCTCGTAGCGGCCGACCACCAACACTGGAAAGGAGACACTTTGATTTCATCGATCAGAAGCTGGAACAAAACGAGGAGTTACATGTAACATTGACGCCTATATTTGCAAGTTGTAAATAAAGTTAAGATGGAACAAATTATTGTGTATATGAGAAATCGTGAAGTGGCATTTTGAAAGAAAGGAATGTTTTGCGATGGCCAGTAATTAGATCTGTGAGAATTTCTCATGGGTGAAAACTTTGGTTTTCGTTGTTGTGCGACGCTTATAATATATTATAACGTCGATGCCTATGTCAGCAATGTATAGAGTTTTGTCCGAATGAATTCTTATGTTCATGGAAATCGCGAATTGGTAAAAGTGTTTGGGTGGCGCCAGTTCCGAGGTTTTGATGGCAGTTCTGTGAGAATCTAGGACGTAAAAACTTTGACAGTTGTTCATTCAAAGCATACCACGATCCCTGTAACCAAGTTACGAGCATTGAAATTTCACGTATAAGAGAAATCAATAAGGAAACACTTCTTAACAAAAGAAATTAGCTTCCATTGTTTCTTCACTGCGGTATACCTCGTCTGGCTTGCCGCGGCGTTCGGTTGCATCTGTCCAAGACGAGGTTGAGGAATTCATCCCACCGCAGTGAATTCGCAGGAGAACCCTTCAGCAAGGACGAGGTTTTACCGTGTGCTAAGGGGTAAATACTTTCAGGTGGTACTGTACACTGTATGCTCTACTTTTTTATCGAATATGGCATGTAGTACCCTTCCACAACAACGTGAAGCAAAATAAGTTAGAAGGCCAAAATTAAAAGAGGTGGCGAAAACAGCTACTGTACAAATGTTACGAGCCATGGGCATAATGTGAGCCATCTATGATTATCATCAGATGAAATTTCCGGCCACCAGAGGCACCGCAAGAATTTTAATTACGAAATTATGTCAGACATTCGTTACCACTTGTGCATCCAGTTGTCTCTTCTTAGGGAGGAACATAGACTTAGGGACGTTCGCGCGAAAATTTTCTAACATTGATTTTTTTCTCAAAATTTTACCATTGAAAGATGATGAGTTAGTGATGTCAGAAATGTAAAAAAAAGGGGGGGGGGGGGAGGGTCACCGACTTCGTTTCAGAGAGAACATGCCCAGAAGAACACTTAAATCTGAGTAAATCGGGCTTCAAAAGCGAAAAATACCAAAGTGGCTGAAAGTACCAAAATATTGCAGTTACAGCTTTGAAGGGAAGTGTTCTCTGCCAAATATGGTTTAAATGGACCTTTTAAGGGAATTTAGTCAACTGGTGAGGGTATTCAAAGAACAAGTTCGCATTTAGCGACCATAGTTTCACGCGCCTTGCAGCCGCAAGATGACAGAATTCCACGTCCCGTGGACAGAAATCTTCAATTTTTTTTAACTTCCCACGTTGAGTTTTTGTTCATTTTTGGACAATGTGGAGATAATTGTAAATTAAATCTGTTTCTGAAAAGAAAAGTAGGGGTCACCGAACGTTCAAGATCGTTAAAGCCAATCAAAGATTTAGCAATGGGCACCTGCCCTATCTTTGTTCATTTTACTACTTAGCGCGCGTGATGCATGACGTGACATGTGAATTTCGTGCGCAGTAAGGATGCGCAGTAACAATTGGCGCGAACGTCCTTCACTCAAGTAAACGGCAGAAACCAAGCCTACTGAACGCTTCGAAACCATGAAATCCTGGGTACTCAGCAGTTGAGCAGCTTTTTTGTAACTAGACGCATATTTGCGTTCACTCGGGCTTTGAGTTGGAGAGAAGTACTGTTTTTGTTTAACGTAAGGTTTTTTTTGTAATTATGGGTTTATCTTGTAACTGTTTTTGTCTCGGTATGCTGGAGATGTGTTATTACTTATGTATACAGTAAGCGGAACACATATGTGTCATGCAGTGTGAAGGCATTTTTTTGTTTTCCGGGTCAGGGGTCAATCGCAAGCAAAATGGAGTGTTTATCGTAAGCAAACCTTAGCGCGGGGTGACCGGAAATAGGGTCACAGAGTCTACTTGGGAAGTACTACCGGAGTGTTAAGTTACACGCCACTGATTAAATATTCATTTCGGAACAAACATCGGCAAAACGAATGGGCTCCACGCTTTCAAAAAGAATTCATACGAAAAATATTTGATCAATAGCCGAGGTTAAACTTCGTTTTTCTGAATATATTTTTAGCATTTACATAACAGTTCAATGATAATGATGACATGACATGGGTATACTGTATACACGAAAGAATACCCTATGTGCATAGACAGGATGGGCTCTTGGCATAGACAAATTCTCTAACCTTTCTGCTTTTGTTCTTTAGTCTTTTCAAACTTCGTATTGGTATTCTGCTTGGTTCACGATCGGGTCTACATACACAATTTTAGTTTATGCTTCTCTCGATTAACATTAGATAGCTCAGTTGATATAGCATGTTCCTCGATGAAAGCTTGGTTCACTCATAAATGTTCGCTCATAAAGAGATCTCTCGTAAGGTTTGCGGACCAACCTGTTCCGAAAGCACTCATGTTTTAGTGTGGGTCTACCGCGAACGCTGTGTGAATATTTGGTATCTGTTTTGAGTGTATTATACACAGTATTTGTGCTGATCTTCCACCGCATAAACTTTCTCGTCCGCCATTACACCATGCCATGTGCTCATCAGTAAAATCTTCGCACATGTGTCTTAATTAAAGAATTGCAAACTGTGGCTGAACAAAAAAGAAAACGAAGCCGAAATTTCAACTCGGGCGTTTCCTTTGGAAAGCCTGAGTAAAAAGTGAATTTTTCCAGTTGCCTAAAGGCAAAACAAAGTTGACTGTGGCACTCGGGTGCTTGCAAAGTGCAGCCCTGTGGCTCTATCCAGTTAACACAAACAGTCAAAACATTGCTTTGCATGAAGGAAAATGTAAAACCCCTAAATGGCAATTTTATTTTTTGCCTCCTAGTTTAAGTCCAAGGTTAGCTTAATAGACAGTTGTTCTTGTTTCCTTGGTGATTTTGTGAGAGTGGTCAAATGTTGTTTTGACCAATATAAAGCTCTAGTTTTCTTTTCTTCCAGGTTTGTCAGGCAAAAGTCAGATTCTCTTTGCCCTGGTGTTTAGCACTCGGTACCTTGATCTGGTACTGACATTCATTTCAGTGTACAACACTGTGATGAAAGTTATCTACCTGGTGTGTGCGTATGGTACAGTCTATTTGATGCTAGTCAAGTTTAAGGCAACCTATGACTCCAACCATGATACATTCAGGATTGAGTTCTTGCTGATACCCGTTGCTGGACTGGCGTGCTTAGTAAACCATGAGTTCTCAGTGTTGGAGGTAGGCTTGTACATAGTGCGTTAGTAGGGAATGTAAAATATACCTTAGGTATTGTCTGTTATCCCTTGCTCTTTGTTTTGTTGTTGTTGTTGTTGTTGTTGTTGTTTCAGCATGTGCATGTCTGCGTATTGAAAAAGATAGTTGTACTTGTCTAGATAATGTTTTAAAGTTTTAACCAAGGAAGAAAACCTGAAGGTAGCATCTTTACTGGAGTTTTTTTAGAAATCACAACTAAAGTCATCTTTTTAAAGTTGTATTGTATGTGACTCAAAAATCTTTGTCATGAAAATAGGCTTCGTGAATAAGCAAATAATTTTCTTGAAATTAAGGTTGTTAAAAATACTAAAATAAATACATGTACATGTACCGGTATCTATTTTTCTATAACGATTCAAAATCAACTGCTACACATTTAAGCAGTTTGAACTGAAACTCATTTTCTTTTCCCTCTAAATTGATCAATAAAGTTAGAAATATTTTTGTTGTTGTATGTTGATAAATTATTTAACTACCAACCACTATAGAGCTGTAACATTGTTTTTTGTTAAGTGCATTAATGATAAAATAAATTACACTTTTATTAAGGTGAACGAGTTTAACTGAGTTTAGGCCATTTATATAGATGAGAAGCACAATCATCATACCCATTTGGAGGTGGTAGAAAAACTTTTGCTGATTTATTTTGTTAAACATCTTCAACAAAGCCAAATCTTTGGTGAAAGCTGAGGCTGGCCTTGTTGATACATCACTATCTTTGAGAAATAATGGGGAAAGATACATGTAGAAAAACAGACAAATCCTGACTGTAAAGTGTAACACAATCTTCGCAGTAAAGTTTTCAAAAACACTTTTCATGAGACAGGAAGCTCATATGCTCAAACGGATTACAACACACATTTCAGCAAAGCTTCAACTTTTCATAGTTTACTTCCTGTTTGTATCAGGGAACTAAAAATGGATTATTTGTAACAAGACCATGCCCATAAGGGATCATGGGTAAATTAGAAATTCAGTTTTTCAAGACAAAAATGTAATTATGATTAATAATAAATGTCCAAGGCTGTTGCCTAACAATATATCAAGGAGCCCAGAAGGGCAAAAGCCAAAAAGTAAGAAGCCCAACAAGTAATGTTTTGGAAGCTGCTGTAAAAATTTAGGTGCCCAAAGGACTTTCTTGGGTGCCCCAGGCTGCTGGGCTCCTGTTAGGCAGCAGCCTTGAATGTAACATAAATTTGAAGAAGTGATTTTGCCTCAAAATGCAAAGTTTCAAATATTTTCGGTTGCGTCACAGAAATGGGTACCATGATTGTTCTACTCATACTTGGCATAAACTTTTCTTTGATACACCCGTATAACTGGTGAATGCTCATTGGATTGCTTGAGATTTAAAAAGAAGAACATTGATTGGTTTCATTTTAGTTACTTAACTTGCTACACAAGTGCCAGAAAAGAATTGTTAACGATAACATACACTTCACTTGTAACCTTGATATTTAAACAAAGCTGATAAATGGTACCATGCATGTTTTTTGGTGTAATTTTGGTATTTACACAGAGTCATTTGTTTGTTTCAGTACCAACAAGGGCTAAAATTTCCGCACCCCCCATTCCAAGTTGCTATTGAGGCAAGTTATTTGACTTGTCTTGACATATGATCAGTAAAATCTCCACTTTGTTTTACCACTGGCGTGCTGGCTAACAATTCTAAATAAAATGAATCGTAACGTGTGTTAACCCAATAATTAAAGCTGTTAACTGAACAATCATCCATGTAATGGCTAATTTACAGATAATGATAAAAACTGAGAAGAGAATCAGTGCGATGTGTCACTGACTCCAGTCTTGCGATACTAAGCCTGATTAGAATAAATCCATGAAAACCCCACAGATTTGCACTGGTTTAAGTTTGCGTTTTAAAGGACAGTGTCACCTGTATCTGGAAAACTACTGTAATGTGTGATCACAATCCAAATAATTATATGGTCTGCAGTGCTCTTACTGTATACAAGCTAACTGATCCATCACCTGTCATATTGGCCACCACTTTTTACAACCAAAAATTCTTCTGAGGTGTCACACTGTACACTGTTGCAATTTGTTTCCCTATGCCATAAACAAGAAGTGAGGCCATAAAATCACTTATCTAAGTTAGCCTTGAGGCTAATCAGAGCATCAAGTCCTAGAGAGGTCAAACCAAAAACTCATTGCAAATGACAAAAAGATAAACTTGTCTTCTCAAGCTATATTCAGGGCTTCTGATATTTCACGTGGCCACGGAGTTGTGAATTTCAAGTAAATTGGTGAAATCCAGTGAAATTCACTAAGAAATTGTACCAAATGCATGTCGGTTACAACATATTTGAAACTTATCTTGTCTGTTAGGGCTGTTTACTTGCCGTTAACTTGCAAATTTATCATGAAACTTAATCACTGCAATGAGTAAACAACATCCAAAATCTACCAGGCACTCTTAGATTAATGTTGCGAAAAACTGGGTACTCACAGTGGCCATGAGCAAATGATGATCTCTGTCAAAAAGAACCTTGATGTCAAACAAATGCAAACGTGTATGATAGTCCAATCAAGTGACTCAAATTTTCCTGCAAAATCACCAGTTTTACAAAGGCAACACTTATTAGTGGTCAGTGTTTCTGTTGCTGTTGCTATTGCACTTGTCATTTCAGGAAAAAATGGCAAAATTGGCACCTTTTTTAGTTAAAAATGTTTGTCCAGTCAGTGCTAAACTGATTGCTTATCAGTGCAATATGCCCAGAAAGTTACCATGAAATCGTTCGGTTTTACGGATCATTATTCAGCAAAACTTACCCCAAAAATGTCTGTGAACTTGCTGCAAAATCAGCCATATTTTCCCTGAATTTGACTCTGAAAATCCCATGAAATTTGACTTTTTCGTGTGTGACCTATCAGAAGGTCGATATATTTGTGGTTGCAAGTGATGAAAAACATTTGATAACTGGCAAAATACTACCATGTGCACAAATTGAAGCAATCCTATTTTTAATTTTGGAAGTCATTAGAAGATTGCTACAGTCAATATTAACAGTAGTTTTTAATCATGACTAACCATTTATTTAAATGCTGTTTAATGACCTTGCAAATGTACAATAATATGTCATTCGCAGCTAAATATCTCTTTATCTTTAAAGGACTTCCATTAATCTGTCACAGAAGGTCTCCCATGAGAGCTCTACATGAAGACTGTGTGTCACTGTTTATACTTATATTTCTGTTAACTACAGAAATGTTGATTTAGTACAATACGTTTTACCATAAGCTGTTGAAATACTAAATTATAGGTGTTTTATGTTAGATAGATCAAGAGATGCAATCTGATTTAACCTTCTTGTTTTCATAGTTAACTACTAATAACCATTCTGCTTCATAGTTTTCATTTTAGAATGTTATGGTCAGGTTTTAGTATAGTTAATTTGTCCAGGCCGACAAAATGTTTATGAGTCTATGAGGGTACTTATTCCTAAACATTTGTTTAATTTAATCAAGAAGAAGTGCTTGCCAGTAACCAAGAAAATGTGGTGAATCCTCTTTTTATGTTATATGTACCTTCCAGCAATTAATAGTTTTTTCTTACAATCATATTTTTGCTCCTGAAAAAAGTTACTTCCCGAACAGATGCAGCCTTCATACGGGCTGATTGCAAAGTAATCTTTCTAGTATCTATCCAGCTTGGCAACAAAACACAAGCCTCAAGGACGACTCATTACTATACTGTCTTAATTTCCTGCAGATCTTGTGGACATTCTCCATCTATCTGGAGTCAGTAGCCATTTTGCCACAGTTGTTTATGATTTCCAAGACTGGTGAGGCAGAGACCATTACCAGCCACTACTTGTTTGCACTGGGTGCGTACCGTGCCTTGTACATCGTCAACTGGATCTACCGCTACTATTTTGAGGGATTCTATGACTTTATTGCCATTGTAGCTGGATGCGTCCAAACAGCACTATACTGCGACTTCTTCTACTTGTACATTACAAAAGGTGATATACAGTTAACATGCTGTTAAAAGATTGTTTAATGTACATAGAGCATGACAGCAAGAATAGTTCTTGTTGGTATTCTCTCCATGAATTACTTGTTTTATCAAGATCTTGGCCAGTATACAGTATGGGCAACTATGTTAGGAACACTTAGTAGTATTGGGTCAGGTGTGAAAATTATTTGAAAAGTGTTCATCCAAAACTCCCTATTGAGCACAAGCTGGCACCATCATAGGTGGATTCATCTCAATCAATCATCCAGATTTACAAACTTTCACATACTGCATTAGGAACGAACTCAAGTAGTGAAAGTCAAGCATGATCTCCTACACATCTTTTTACAGGCAAATCAGAGCAAAACATAGCCACCATTAAAAACCTTTCTCACTGGAATCCACACGAGAAGAAGGCATGACATCTTCTTGTGGTTCGTGATGCAGTGCACTCTAGTAAAAAGTGGCGCAGTGCTCTCTGGTTAAATGCAATGCATTCTGGTAAAATGTGATGAATTTGAGAATTCATACTCCCTTTTATGTATTCTTCTTAAATCTTGATTATGTTGGTGCTCGCTTGCTACGCTCGCTCCGCAGCAACAAGTTAAGTTCAAATAGTTTGCGCACCAGTTGCCTTGATACTGAAAACATTAATGAAGTATCAGTCCAGTAATTCATGCTCACTTAAAGTAAATGCCCAGAAATACCTGGATGGCCATTCAGCTAACAAAAACCCTGGCATCCCAAGTAGATGATTTTCTTTTTATTTCTCCCCAACCACATGCACCACAATATATCAATTGATATTATATCAAGAAATAACTTGTTGACTGTTGTTTGTTTTTGTAGTTCTCAAGGGAAAGTCTCTGAAGTTACCAGCTTAATTTGACAAGACTTTAAGAGACTAGTGGTTCACTGGAGGAAGATGTTTGTCAAACTACTTGCCAGCAAGCATATCTCTAGAATTAACACTGTCATTTTTATCTCTGAATGAAGCATCTAAGCTTTTTAATCCCCTCATAAGATTTCATGTAGGTATTGGAACATTGAGCTAAATATTTAACTTGAGCTAATAATTAATATATGAATTATTCCTTTAGCATAAGTGTGGCTCACATTTAGCCAGTGTGGTTTTGTGGTTATTGGCAGTTGGTTTATTTTTTGTAGTGTGTAGTCTATGTTTTGTCTGAAATGAACTTAAAGGGTTAGGAACAAAATAGCCTTGAATCCTGAAATTCAGAGGTTTTCTAAACATAACTGCATATTTACTGCTGAAGCTTGATTTCTTCACATGTTCACAAAATGAATGATTCAGACAATTTACGGAGATTCTTTTATGTCAGTTAGGATTTGTTTTACTTCCTGTTGCCAGCTGTAATCACCTTGCTTCATTGAATGTCTGTCTGAACTGGTAGTATGAAACTACACATAAGGTTAGTCAGAGCCAAAATGCTTGGTGCCATTAGACAGTACCACTAAATGCAGTGTTTAAATGGAAAATTGTGCAATTTATGAATTCCATCATGCAAACTACTGTGGCCATGGACCAGAGCTTTAATGAGAGTGTATTTTTTCACATGTCCTTGTTATAAAGGAACAGGACAAGCTTAGGGTATTCTGTAAAGTGACAACTACTCATTCAGCTATTTCATAGTACTCATAATTGTGTACAATCAGAGCAGTTAAAATTTTAAAATTTTTGTGATTCCTTCCATGGTTGTTTCTTTTTGGAAATACTTCACATACTTAGCTTAAGGTAGTAAGATATTATGAGTTTAAATATGTATGAGCAATTTTCTAAGTTGGATATTATTAATATTAAATATTAAACTTGTATTAATATTTAATGTTATTAAATAACTTAAGATGTTTTGCTTTCCCAAACATTGTTCCGTGTTCTTATTTTGCAGAGTATATTAAGCGTATAATATACAGCCAATCATATGTCCAGCTCTCATTACTCTCCAACATGGTAACTGTTAATGCTGAAATTGCATCAGCATTTACATGCCTAGTGTTATCCTCCGAAGCCATTTCTAATCACCGAAAATTTTCAGTCGCTTCTTATTTAGATTAGTATTACTTTGTTATGATTAAATTATTCCTCACCTTAGATCACAATGTAGTGCCACTCGGAGAACTTCTTCCACATGTGTGCCCCATTGGCATCCCAAAAGATTACTAATTTGATGTAAATCTCCCTTCCTCACCCCACCCCATCCCCACCATTTTATGTTTTAGGCATTTTAGTGCCAGGAGTTGCCTTACCTTTGAATAAAAGGTCGCTTAGGGATAAACGTAATGTGCAACTGTGGGTATGTTAACAAGTGTGCGTTCGATTTTTTCAAAGGCTTATGAGAACCATAAGCTGTTTGGGCATTTTTATGGAGATTTACTCTGAAAAGGAAGGATGTCCTCAAAGGGAGGTGTCACATTTTCTGGTAACCTTTCCTTTCCAATGTGGTTTGATGAATCAAAACTCCTGTTCACAACTTGAGAAACGGGTTATGGTGTAGATAATTTATTCTTGAAAATGTGAAATACATAGATGTTCCTTAATAAAATGCTGAGTGCTACTGATGACAGGATCTCTTTAATCACCGTAACAGCTTATCAATTTTTTGTTGGAAGTTAGTGTTCAGTACGGTTAATGGGTTTGTTCGGAATCCTTTATCGAAAGCAAAATAAAATCTTGGGTAGTCTGTGGAATTCCCCGTTTTTCGAGAAACGGAAACAAAAATCGTCTAAAAAGGTCCGGTAATACGGGCAACATTTTTCTTCAACTTGTCTCGCAACATTGTTGCATTGCAAGTTGAAACCCTCTGTTGCGCGTAGTACCACGTTTGCGACCAACTCGTCTCGCAGCAAAATACAGTATTGCAAGTCTGCAGAATTCTACACGTATAATTGGTCGATCCTGTGTAATTGAAGATGGCGACTCCTTTCATATAATTTAGTATTTCGACGAACTTTCACTTCGACTTCTGGTTGTCATTTTCTTCTTAATTTTCCGTGCAACGAAGTTCTCTCAGTATGAAGCTCAGTTTCGTTTCAGATAGCTAGACGAAAGTTGTATTTTTGGGACACAAGTTCTTCCAACCCTTTTGACTTTTTGCTGCGGCTTGTTTTGAAGGGACAAACGAGGTGTTCCAAAGATTATAATTGCCCTCGAGGTCTTTGTTCAAAACAAATTTATGATTTTAATTTCTGAGAGTTAAATACGTACTGGTCTACTTCGAATTCAGGCTGTCTTCGCGGTCCGCCATGTTTCTTTTTTATTATTTGCCGTGTGTCTGGGCTTCGCGAAAGCCAATCACAAGCGTTGAATTCAAATTTGTTCCGAGACAAGTTGAAGCTTCAGCGGTAATACGAGCAGCAAAACTAAAATTTGTTGCAGAAAGTAGAACTCGATTCTACTTTGTGCAACATGTTGCCTCAACTTGCAACATTGTATTTTCTTGCGATACAAGTTGGCCAAAACGTGGTAATACGAGCAACAGAGGGTTTCAACTTGCAATGCAACAATGTTGCAAGACAACTTGACGCAAAATGTTGCCTGTATTACCGTACCTAAAATCGGAAGTAAAAAGCGTCATTTTCCCCAAAGAATACTAAGGACTGACTAGCCTTGATAGGCCCCCACGTGGCTACACCACAGAAAAGGGGGAACAAAGGAAGAAAGGACAGAAAACGTTTGAACGGAAAACATTTGTTTTTGATCAGTCTCGACTACTTTTCTCCCTTATTGTAGCTATTCTGTCTGTATCAAGCGCTCCATTTGAATTCAGAGCTGTTTTCCATATGATCTCTTTGATCGCTGGGATCTTTGTGATCGTTACAGAAAAAGTTAGCGATCCTGTCCTGACGACTGCCGGTTTTCATTGGATCGCCACGATGGCTGAAGGTTTTTGGCAGTGAACGGCGTAGCGATCACGTTAGAGCATTCATTCGCGGAATTAGCAGATCACACCAACACTCTTCTGTTTGGTTACTTGACTTTTTAATTTCCAATGATCTTTCTAGTTCAGTTGTCACAACGTTTTCATACTCGAGCTCTTGACTGTATACAACAACTATTACAACTACAACTTATAGACTTCAACTACTACTTCAACTACTACTAATTCACGTTCGCTTTAACTAAAACATTCTCTTCTTTGATTTTAACCAACTATTCCTTAGTGGTTGACCTAAATAAGGTAACGTGAATAATATAAAAATTATAATCTTGGTTTCCATCGTTAAAATCGACTTAAAAATTTAGGATGGAGACACCAAGTTTAAAGGCAAAAGTTGTTGTTAAATATTTCCTACAACGTAAGTGTTACAAGAAGATTGCATAATTACGACTTTGCGGGTTGGTCTTTTCCAAAACCATAAACCCGCCTACTCCTTATCATTATCTTTTCGTGCACTCAAGTTAAAACATATTCAAGGAGACACCATAGCGCTAATTGCGATGTGTAATCAGTACTTTCTACTTTTGTAGAAGGTGTAAAACGAGGTATGAATTTTAATTAAACGAACGTAGTTCGATGTCCAAACATTCCAACCAGTTATAGAATCACGAATGACTATTTCCAGGAAGAGCGCTTTTAAAAAGTTCGTAGACATCAATTTTATTTCATTATCGAGACTGACGCCAAGAGAACCAACCATAGCACTGAGTAATACAGCTGGAAAATCCCGAAAATGATGGTGCTCGATAATTAACAATTATTCTTTGAAATTGAACTGAATAGTTCGCTATAACGAAGACCCCGCTATAACGAACATGTTTTTCGTTATGGTTCAGTGACACTTCGTTATAGCGGGGTTCCTCTGTAGTATATACCACACAAGTGAATAGTAATTTTCGTGCACGCTGATTGGCTAGCTTGGAGGTGATTAGCCAAAATTCACCTCCACCTCGGTGGATAATTGTTAAATAAATAAATCTTATTAGACGTTTTGTTGTGTAGTATCGCCGAGTATTTTTACGAATTGTGCCGTATTTTGACGAGTCCTTAGGGCGAGTCAAAATACAAACAACGAGTAAAAATTCTAGGCGACACAACACAATAAAACGTCTAATAAGGACAATAAGAGATTTATTATCCAACACGCCAAATTGTCATGTCCGTGGGGCGAATTTCGCGGATATTATTATTAATATTATTATATATTATTATTATGGATTATGGGGAATGCGCGACAGAAGTATGCGAAGCGTAACGGAATTGGCGAGGGAAATCCAGTTAACTGATTGGTCAACTGCAACAAACCTGTCAAACCGGTTCTCTGGGGTACAAATATTTTTTAAAACCGCGTGATATTTGTACTCATTTTGGGCGTTATTTGTACTCTACGAGGTGCAGTTGGACAAAACCTCAAACATAGTATTAGAGGCGAGTATCATTTTAACAGTGATGAAATAGAAAATCAAGTAATCAAGTAACCCTTTCAAACATAGTATTAGAGGAGAGTATCATTTTAACAGTGATGAAATAGAAAATCAAGTAACCCTTTCTTTTTTGTAATTAAATGCTCTGAAATATCCCATGATGATTATATCACCCTGAACCAAAAACAAGTTGTTCCGTTAAAACTTAACAACGAACGAGGCTTGCATTTTTATTCTCTAACACATATGATCTCTTTGATCGCTGGGATCTTTGTAATCGTTACAGAAAAAGTTAGCGATCCTAAGTTACGACCCGGCCTCACGACTCCCGGTTTTGATATGACCGCCACGATGGCTGAAGTTTTCAGTTATGGCACGGTGAACGTAGCGATCATATGGAAACTGAGTCAACTGACCTATTGTAGCCGAGCAGAAATCATTTATCATGTTTTGACGAATTTGGCGGTGGTGATTGGCGGAGGTGGTGGTGGTGGCTGATATGGAATTGTAACTTATGTGACAATCGGTTTTGATAAAGAATCGTAGATACTGAAGTCCCAAAAAGCTAAATGCAAACCTTAACTCGGAACAATAAAGAGATCAAATAATGCGCACTTTGTTGAGTTGTACTCCTGCAGTAGGTGACGGGCTCCTGGCTCCTGTTTACTTCATGTCTTTCAACTGGTGTTACGTTTGCATTTTACACTAAAATTGGTTTAGCATTGGATTTCTCCGCGCTCTAAACTAGCCAGTGTCATAGGGCAGGTCCAAAAAGAGGTTGATTTACTAGGCGTTGTCCTCGGGAATATTCTGGTGCCAAGGCCCCGCCGGCTAAGAGAAGCGAAAAGGGCTATGGGGACGAGAACGACCGAGAACAGGAAGCCTGACAAAATTACAAGGCAAAAATAATGGGCACCAAGTAGATCTCGCGCAAAAAGTTCCGAAGCTGCAAAGTCGAGGACGAGGTTATTAAGCTCATGGTAAGTTATTTAAACTTATAAGCTTGTTAATAGTTCAATTACATGTTGCAAGGATACACATCAACAACTAGGAACAGCATAAGTGCAACTGGCCACTAAGTTTTCCTGTACGTTTTTTTCTCAATCTTTATAGCTTGCATTATGCACTTAACAAACAGCATTCTTTGCATTTCCCTTGCTGACCTTTCTGTAAATATTAGAAGTATAATGCCGGGGAGAGTGGGGAGTTAGGTATATTACAGTTCATTTTAGGGGTGGACAACTTGACACGTGTGTGAGGGGGATAGGTGATTTGATGTAGATATGAATTTGCACTAAAGATATTTTTCCCTTGTGACGCGTGTATGCATTACATTTTGTCCCTACATTATTGGGTTTAGCCTGTGGGTGCAAATCTCCATGGTGACTGCAAATGGACAAGGTTAAAATTTGCTGATTGACGATTGTTTGAGATCCATTCAATCAAATGTGTCCCCAAAAATGATCAAAGAAAAGCCGAGGAGTACGGCTGTAGAGGCTTAGAAACTCTAAGCTTTTCTTCAATCATTTTTTGAAGAATACAAGTGAATATATTAGAGTTCATATTTTTGAGCTGCACTTAATATGAAGATATAACTGATCATCGCAGCTGTACACACAACTTAAGGTCACTCCACTGAAATAGAACCTAAACTGAGATTTTTCTCAAACTCTGCCAATTGATTGCTTATATTATGGAAACTTAAATTTTGAAATAAAAATGAGGGGTCCCCATATTCGTTTAGGAGCAACAGCACCTTGTTTATTCCATATAAATCCTTATAATAGCACCATGATTATAGTCAAGATTGCTTGCTAAATTCACGTTTCTGACGATTGTGTTTTCCTCAACACTGAGAATTGGCCCATATTTATTCTACATAGAGAAATTTACTATTCAATTCAAACAACTAAAAAAATGATAGGTCGCCGTAGTCGTTTTAGAGAAAATGACAATTTACCTCTTTGGCGAGGTCCAGCCGTAAAGAAAAGGCCGCCATTTTCTAATGCGCGCGCGCTAATCACGCGTAAAATTATGCGCAGTAGGGATGCGCAATGCAATACTGGAGAATGACCTTAAGCAGTTCAGGCCTGAACAGGATTTTAAATTATGACCTCTGTGATGCTGGTGCAGTGCTCTACCAACAGAGCTTCAAGCCAACTGGAAGCTGGCCATATTGTGAGTTCTTTATACCTAGATAGAAGGTGAAGCAATATACACAACTGCTTATAAGTTGTGTGCTGAATACTGCCATGATCAGTATCTTCATATCATTCTTCACGGTTCAAATAATTATATGAACTCTCATGTACTCACTTGTATATATTATATAAAGGGCATTTTCAAGGGAAATTTTGTCTTTCAGTTTTTTAAAATTATACCTGCATCTTGTGTCATAAAGTTTTTACATTTCCTGATTCCCTTCAAGTCAAAACATAAAAACTGAGTTAATATTATTTTTACCTTGATGGATTCCTGTGTTTTTCAAATGACCCCATGCTCCCCTGTCACCCTCTGACAAGTGCAAACATTTTGCAATGCAAATCAAGGATGGCAGAAAGAAGCCTTGTAAGCTTTGCAGGACAAGTGTTCAATTGGAAAGTGCTTGGTTGCTATTATTCAATCTCAACTGAAAGTTCTGTAAGTAATTTTTATAGAGATCAGATTCTGCAAAAATTAATGCACTTGCCAATTGCAAACCTGTGTTTTTGCCGGTTTTCAAACAAAAATATGGACATAAATTCCGTGACAAAATGGAATGCCACTTGTTATTTGATTCCCTTTACTTCCAGAGGTGAATTACTTCCAAAAACCATGGTTATTGAGAAATTAATTATTAATTTATTAAGGTTCAAGTTCTTTTTTTGCAAGTTTATGGACTGAGACGGAGTCAAGGTCCATAAACTTGTAAAAAAAGAACAAGGCCAGTATCCAGCCATCTTGACCAAAAAAGCTTGGTCAATACAGGATTTTTTTTTTTTGCTTTCGGGGAAATTTTTCTCGCAGGATGTGGTGGGTAGTCCCAAGCAGGCAAGATAGCTCCATCTTGCCTGCTCAGGGAGCCAATCACAGCTCGTGATTTGGTTCATTTTGCCTGCTCATGAAGCTAGCCATGTAATAATCACTTATTGAATAGGCTTGCCACTTTCACTTCATAACATAAAATGTAGGGGTAACCACGTTTTTTTTAAAGTTATTGATCTTTTAAGAAAACTTTCACGGTGCCCATTACATGTTTTCCTGTCACTTCCCCTGTAAGTAAACCATTTGCATAGCTGTCACTCATTTTGCATGCACACTACACCATCTGCAGTTGGATTTCGGTATAATTTTTGACAGATAACAGCTAGTTTTTCAGCTGCAAGACGTTAACAGATAATGATGGTTAGCGGTATGCTGCTATTCTAGTGTTGCTGGTTGTAAGTACTGGTCCATTAACATTGATTTGGAAAATGTCGAGTGCGTTTTAGTCGTATTGATTGCGTCAATTTCAACTCCAGCACGCACATGCTTATTAAACTATGCCTTGTGTGATGCACTGAATGTGTGCACAAATAAAAGTAGGCAGCGTCCTTAAATTGTATTGGAAGTTCCTTAAATGCTTGAGACTACAGGACAAAAACTAACATTCAATGTTGGGAACAGCAATGAGCACAATTAAATTTGATTTGATGATATCAGACTAAATTATTTGAAGTTCCAAACAGTACAAGTAAAGATTTGAAATCGAGGTATTTTGTGTTGTGCCTCCCCTCTCCCCAAACCCAGCCCCACCAATATGTGGGAAGATGAGTTCTAAATTGCCTTTGAAAAGTCTTCAGAGAACTAGGTCTGAAATACACCTAATTGCAATAATGTTGTCATAGAAAAAAGCAAAAAGCCAAATAGGAATTAAATAGGGAAATTTAAATTTCCATTGTTCTCAGATACTGTACATGAATGAAAAATATAATGTAAATGAATGACATGAATAAAAAGAATAAAAAGTATTTTCATTGACATACGGAATCTAAGAACAATGGAAATTTAAATTTCCCTAATTAATTCCTATTTGGCTTTTTGCTTTTTTCTGTGACAACCTTATTACAATTAGGTGTATGTTTGACTGTATTTATGCTACCACCTATTTTTGTGATTGACAAGGCCATGTTACAGGGTTTTCAACAAGCATATTCAGCCTAGCTATTATGTCTATTGAAGCAACATATCTAGCAAAGTTTACTTTACAACAACTGCAACTGTACACTCAAATGAAAGAGACAACATTCTTTATATACCATTTATTTCATCCCACTCTCAATGCAAATGTTCCTTTCAAAATAAATAGCTGAGAATTTAACTAAATTAAGTAGTTAAGTTAAGCAGCTTTGATTGTAACCAAAAAACTTCACAAAAAATAATTATGGTGCTGCAAAGATTGCAACTTATTTGGAAGTCAGTCATGCCCATTACACTTGAGCAAGTGGCGTGCAGCGGCTTAATCCTCCCACCTCTCCACATAATTCTCAGTATCATTTTCTAATGCTGTGTACAAAGTAACTTGAAACTACCGGTAGTTTTCTTTCACTACTCTTGGGCCAGTTTAAAAATTTTGTGGCACTTTCTCAACCAGTCAGATCTAAAATTAAATGGCCCTAGTCAGCCACACCTTTGTTTTTGTTTACATGCAAGAATTTGGCTATTATATTTTATTTGGAGCCTGTTGAAACGAAGAAAAAATCACTTTGAAACTACTCAAGATAATTAAACATACCTTCAGGAACACAGCTTACAGTAAAAAAATAAGAATTCGCTTCACCATGCTATATCAGTAATTTTGATGTCATCGAAAATGGCAGAGGCTGACTAGGGTCCTTTAACACAAATGAAACCTGACTTTCCACACCTGGCACTTGTTAGTGTATGTTGTACTTGTCCGAAGGTAATTTCATTTGGTTTTTGGTTTTAAGTATAGTGTTAGGAATGAGAAAGAAAATCAATAGCTTGCAACTCAGCAAGATACATTTTGCAATTTTTGTCATTCAGTGATAAAAACAAAACCGTGATCTTGATAGGTTTAAGCCTATGTTTGAGAAAGTTTTGATGTAAAAGGCCTGCATTTGGCTTAAATAATCCATACAGATGGAGACTACATTATGTTTCCATAAGTGACCTGATATTGCTGCTTCACCCAGATGGGTGCAGCTAAACCCTCCAAAGTAAATTCTCCCTGTCTTGAACAGCTGGATTCGTGGAAGGATTTTGCCCTCTTGGTCGGTTTTGTGGTTGTTTGCTGAGTTGCAAGTTAAAGACTTGTGTTTTTTTCCCTGGTGGATGCTAGTTTGGGTTACATATAAATTTATCTTTTGGCTTAATAGTTTCACATACAGTCAAATTCTGCATTACAAGCACCTGCTTTTTATGGACAGCTTGCTATGACAGGTTGTTATCACAAACTTAGACATTTTCTTTCAACCACCTTTTACGACACATTGTTAATGTGAAAACCCTCTATGGTCACTATGGGGTCTGTATTGACAGAGTTTGACTGCATTAGATTTTACTAATGATAATGTTAAATAATTGTCATAATAATAGTAATAATTATACGAACCACTTACAGTATATATAGCATACAGCAGCAAAAGTGCATCTGTTACTACTTTTTATTTCTTAATATACTTTTGGAAACATTACAACAGGCTGTGGAGCTGATATGCAGACAACCCATAAATAAATCCTAAGCATCATTGATGTTAACTAAATTACTATAATTATTATTATTATTTTTTCTTTCCAAAATGTTTTCCAGTCTGCTATTGCAAAATACACCTTTTGTTGCATTGTACACCATGTCCCTGCCCCTCACCCAATAACGTATAGCACACAACCATTGCCATGTGTTCAATGAAAAAAATATAGATATATTTTAACATATTTTTAAGTGCATGTGGGCTGTAACATATAAAATAGCTTTTCTTCTTTTATCCTATATTTTGCCAATTGACTAAAAATATTAAATTTCTTATTCAGCCCCAAATTTCTGTCATTTTATTTCTTAAATTGCAATTCACTCCCCCAAAATATTTAGTACCTTGAGTAGTA
>JAHPZR010001651.1:27500-30339 GCA_019787425.1 Platygyra sinensis
CTTTAATGTGGTCTAAAGAAACATTTTAATGAAACTTGGTAGTGAATATTGATGTATCCTGTATAGCAAAAGAATTCAACGAGAAAGTAATGTTTTCTGAATTAGATGACGGACGGGAGATGCATTGTTTCTATGGGGTTTTCGCGCTTTTGAAAAAATTCTTTTCCCTTTGACCAATCAGTGATCCTGAAAAAATATAAGTAGATGTATTTTCGAAGGGGGCAAGAATAATTTGTGGGGCAAAAACTCTATTTCCGAAAAAAAACACGAACTAAAAGAAAAATTTAACGAATTCGATTTAGTTAAAATTTGCGAAGCAACCAAAGATTAATTGTGTTTTGATGCAAATTGAAGTTTCTCGACGGTAATGCATTGTTCGGTCGATGATGGGTCACTTACCACAAACAAGAAAAACATCAAGTAAACATTGTTAGTAATTACCTGTATAGGTGGCAAACCGGGGTCTATATGCTTCGGTAAAGTGAAAATGTCAGTATGGCCGTGTTTATGGAACGATGAAGACACTATACCGGCTATCAGAACTATAAGAGCATTTCGACTAATTGAAATGAGCCACAGCGTCTTTTTTGCTGCCTTTATCCACTTTGAGTCGCTCGAATCTTTCTGCTTGACCCATTGAAGACGACCAATCTTTCTGAGAGCCACCAAAAATAATATACAGATTAGTCCCAAAGTTATGTCCCATTTCCTCGTAAGACCTACATCCTTGAAGGTGTAGTAAACATTCTTGGCGAATTGACGAGGGATATTTTCTAATCCAAGTAAATCTTTAATCTGGCTGAATGCGATGATAATCGTCGCCGACGTAGTGAAGCCGCTTACGATTGGAATTGAAATAAAATTCACCACGAAACCTAAGCGAAGAAGCCCCATAGACAGTAAAATAACTCCAGTGAATAATGTTAAAGCGACTACAAACTGTGGTTCTTCAGGTTTGCCGTATGCCGATACCATGAGTGACATAATCGCTGTCGGACCCAGTGTAATGTCTTTACTCGTCCCAAGAAAGCAATACACAAAACAACCAAGGAACGCCGAGTATAGCCCGTATTGAGGAGGAAGACCGGCCAGTTGAGCGTAGGCCAGGCCTTGAGGAACGACCATTAGGCCAACTGAAAGTCCAGCGATTATGTCACATTGAAGCGTTTTGAGTGAATATTCTGGCAGCCAAGCCGAGATGGGAAACCGCTTCTTGAGGTATCCTTTCCACATTTGCGGGTGACAGTGTTCCAAGCATTTTCCCTGTAACGCAGAGCAACTCATGTTAAAATAGCAGGCGATAGAATCAAGATTATGCGGAATAAAGTCGACGGGACCGTTGGAGAGTTACAGCGAATTAATCGCACATCACCTGTTCGAGAAGTTTTGATTTGAGCATCTTGTTTGAGCTTACAGCGAACAGGTCATCGGATAGTTCCACCAATCAGCCGAGCGCGACGAATTTATTCATGTATTCACTTGGTTGCCTGCGATACGAAAACAAGTAGGGAAGCAATGTTTGCATGCATTTAAATCCAACATTAAATAAGGCAACGTTTAAAATCCAGCTTCAACTGAAGTGTTAGAATAAAATGAATAAAGAAAAACTCACTTGCAAAATATTCCGCCGACCAGTCTGCCGCGTGACTTGGCAAATCGAGCGGAAAAACAGTGCTATGAGATGAGTCGTTTGGCAAAAATCTGTCGTGGGTGGCTTTTATCTCTTTAGAGATAACCATGAAACGCGTGTTTTACCCATTCATCGGTATCCCATGTCAGCATTGCATAACAGTGAGCAAACCCTCGTGTTATATACATGTTGGCTAAAACACATGACGGTCAAAAGATGCGTGATAATCAAAGTGAAAGATGTAAACCGCAGTTGTGCCGGTTTCCTGGGGCTGTGGTATGAACGCCACATGATGAAATCGTGTCGAGACCAATATCAGATTTGTAAAGTTTTAATAGATTTGTGGTCTGTTACTTCACTTGAAGGTTTGTAGTGAGTTCTGTGAACGTTTAGAGGCAATCAGTCTTACGAAAAAAGGTTGAGGCGACGCCAAGCATATTGCCGCGAGTTTTATCATTAGCTCTAAAAAAAGAAAAAAAAAACACATCTCCGCCTTTGAGGCTATATTCTTCTTTTTTGAATGCGAGATGTTTCTTCATTGAACTCAAGTTGTCTATTTTTCCACAAAAAAACATCACATAATCAATTCACCCAGTAAAATATACTACACTGAATGCCCAACCTCTGTACTCCAGAAGCAATCGAATGCTCAATTTTAATAACAATGACACTAAAAAAACAATAAATTATGAATAAATCATAATGAATGATCCCACAGGGCGCAACAAACGCATTTTTTATTTGCCAACTATGAAATCCTTAAATAAGGACGGGAGAAAGGAAAACTAATTCACAGTAACGTTACTTATCGAGTGAACCATGTTACTGATCTTCACAACTTAACAGGTGCACCTGCGGTGTACTGTACATAGCCCTGATTTTGAACAGATGTACCGGACTTTAAGTGATTCCTGTACGGGGGCGTTGAAAATTATAGAAGCACTTGTGATGAGCACCGAAATAGTTTCGAAAGCGTGTCGGTGTTGGTAAAGAAAAACAACAAGGGGAGCAGGGATGGCGCAGTGGCGAGGGCGCTCGCCTCCCTAAAATGTGTCCCGGGTTCGATTCCCGGACCCGTCGTCATATGTGGGTTGAGTGTGTTGTTGCTTCTCTACTCTGCT
The DNA here is from genome assembly GCA_019787425.1 of Platygyra sinensis. Lineage (NCBI taxonomy): Eukaryota > Metazoa > Cnidaria > Anthozoa > Scleractinia > Merulinidae > Platygyra > Platygyra sinensis. The sequence goes on from JAHPZR010001651.1 coordinate 30,252, forward strand.
CCAAGAGGTTTTTCTCCAGGTACTCCGGTTTTCCCCTCTCGTCAAAAACCAACATTTCCTATCTCCAATTCGATCTTGGAATGCACGG
>JAHPZR010001652.1:0-26115 GCA_019787425.1 Platygyra sinensis
TCAGGAAAGAAAAATGCCACACAATAAATATCCACACAATACATTTTGGTGCTAAGTATCATTGTAACAACAACAATCTACAACAATCTTTATTCGTGCCCAGGAATTGCACAGTATAGACTTAAATACAAGAGATAAAAAAAAATTACAAAAGAAAAGAGCACAGCCACTTAGAAATAGCAAAGCTAATCGAGCTAAGTGGCTGGGCCAAGCGGAAAGAAATTTGCTAATACGCTTACTGAACACAGAACAATGGACACAATTACCGTTCACACACACACGCGCACACACAAATAACAATAGACAAGGGGATGTGCACATACAAAACTGGAAAATAAACGTACATCAATGAACCAGTCAGTAGTTAGAGATAAGTGATTCTTTTAGGAGGATTTTAAAACAGGTGCGACTTTTAGATTTTAGTGAGTCTTCAATAGAATTCCAAACTTTAACTCCAGAAAAACGAATGTTAAATTTGCCATAATTGGTCCTCGCTTTAGGCAGATAGTATGAAATCTTACTCGCCAGTCTGGTTTGATATTGATACACTTTGTTGATACTCATAAAGAAACCGTTAAAAATTAAGGGCAGTTTATTAGGTAATACTCGTACATGAATCAAGCACAATACAAGTATAATAAGTCACTTATTTTAAGTACTTTTAATTGTACGTTGTTTGGTCTGACAGACCCACTCTGGACTTAACAAAATATTGCTTGCTTTAGAAAAATAAACCCAAGATATATGTTTTCCTTGTAAAATAGTTTCGTTAGTTTTAATTAGTTCCTTTCCCCAGGTGGGGTGATAGCCCAAAGCCCATGTTAAAAATAGTACTAAACTCTAATTGATTTTTACCTGATAGTCATTGCCACCATAAATAAGAAACTTGTTCCTTGTGTTTTCATCAATGAAAGGACTAACCAGTGTCCACAGAACACCAAAGATCCTGGGTGCACGTACAATCAGTAACCGACCCATTGTTTCAGGATAGTTACATTCAACAACCTCAATAACCTTTAACAAGGCTTTGATGCCTGAAAAAAGTAAGCAAGTAAATAAATAAATAAAGAATTAAATAATTAAATAAATAAATAAATAAATAAATGAATGAATAAAACACCTAATAATATTGACTCTCCCTGTTTCTGGTCTCAGAGAAATGACTTGCATTAACTGATTTAAAGTTAAAGACCTCCAATGATCCTTTGCTCTATTTCCTAATTCAGCCTTTTGCACACTAAAGTGAAAACCTTTTTATTCTCGGTTTTCATCAGTTATGTGATCAAAAATGGTAACCATTAAATGAATTAAGTCAAGAATCTGGGATACGATAGATGATTGATATAATAAACAACCTCGCCAAGAATCAGGTCTCTGCTGTTTTTCATTCCTGCATTATTGGCAGAAGTGTGTCACCCAAATTTACAGACCTTTGTATGGAGACGCCATGTTTGTGCCCTTCGGAGGGACACAAAAATGGCGGCTGTAAAGTAACAAAAACATCTGTCACTGAGTTTTGCTATTGAAAACGAAATCTTACTGCTCAAGAGGCACTGTTTAGTTAGCAAAAACTAATAAAAGCAATAACCCTTCTCTTGACCTCCACAACAGCCTTCTCAGGCCGCCATTTTCATGCCACGCAACGCAAAAAGCTCAGAAATTCAAACATGTTCAACTTAACTGCAATAAGAACCCTGTCGAGCTAAAACATTATGACACGTCAAGTTCCTAAAGGGTCTTTTATCTGGTGAAACTAAAACCTCAGAAGGAAAGGTAGTATTTAATTTTGAAATAACATTACGTCACATGAAAACCAAGAATTGCAATTATATTTTTCCACTTGTTTCGTGTTGGTCGGATTTATTTGAGGATTTGCGGTAATGAAAACACTATACCAAGTTGCCATAATGTCACTCTTAACACTACAACTACTTGCCTGCCAGCCTTTTGTCAAGCTTTTCCAACAATTTGTTGGTACTCATTTGTACCCCTGATAAACTGTTAACCAGGCTATTTCATAATCATATTGTACATTGAAAAACTCCTACTTTAAAATCCTTTCTCGTAATTGGGAAATTTAGTTCAGAACTACCCACCAGGTCTCCACAGATGTCTCATGCTCAAGCCTTCCAGATCACAAAGACATGTCCATGAGCTAAAAACACAAATCATTGTTAGTGTAACATATGTTATGTATTACAGATACATGTAGATGCAGTAGGTTGCAGTCCTTTTTATTTATTCAGAATTCATTGTTTCACTTTCAAGAAATAGTTTTATTTAAAGTTAGATCTTCAAACAATTTCCCAAAAGCAACATTTACTGTGTTACATGTAGATTGTGGGGAAAATAATGAATGGCACAGTAAGTAGTATTTCCCTAATTTGCATAATCTTCACTGAGTTCTGCACGCGGAGGATTTCAGGAACAAAAACCGACTACTTGTAGTCTAAAGTTCAAACAGACTTCTAAAGTACTTATCAGAATAATTTTTAAACAAGTCATTCATTATCAACTGGAGTCCCATATTACCTGACTGGATGTCCTGTCTTTTTTGTCAACTCCTCTGTCATTTTAAGTCCTTCTTCATTGATTGACACAACCTTTAAGTGAAAGATTAATTAACCAAAACTTAAACACTACTAAATTTTTTCCATAAAATTTACAGTCAAAGATCTCTGCAAAATCTTTATTGTAATGAACGTAACTGCATGTTTAGAGATTGTTTGCAGTTTCACTTGACCTCCTCAATAAACTGGTTTCAACTTTAAACAACTTTACTTTTGGCATTAATTCTTAAATTTCTTATATTTCTAGACTTTGAGGGAGCACAGAATCAAAGGTGCTCTTGACACTAAATAAATATGGGTATTTCCCTCATCCCACCCTAAAACAGTAAAACATAGGTTGCTAGATTGTACATAGTGTTTTTAATTGATTTCCTTTTGTATTTATCTTGAGGGCCATTAGTTTATCAGTTTAGTTACTGCCAAATGTTACCCTCTCCAATACAATCTACTCACTCACTCTTCTTACTCACATACTGTCCTAGAAAAAGCACTGCTCACTTACTTTGGTAACACATGGATAATCAAATCCAGAAAACCACTAACAGCAAATTTTGACCTTGAAAATCTTTTACATTGGGATATGCTCATCAGAATATTATAAAAATTTAGCAGCATCCTCATAATGAATTTTCCATTTCAAGAAAACCCTTCTCTTCTAGCTTAGACTACAAGTCCTGAGGTAAGGAAACTGATGATACTCTATTAAGGCAGTAAATAGCCACCTTAAGTTTACACTCTTGAAGACAACTTACATGCTTTAAAAAGCCATCTTCTCCCACAGCCTTGAGCAGCCCTTTGACATCCATCGATCCCAGCCTTAGAATATACAATGGTCGGCCCTCTGTGGTACAAGTCAACAGTGAGAACAATCAGCATGGAGGATAAACATTTGGGTCATGCACATGTCTGCATCTCGCATGTTCAAGAAAGGGAAGGTTTGGAGTGATGGACGCAGGATAATGAGTTCTTGGTATGAAATGTGAACAATTAAACCAACTTATCCCAAAGAGTTAAAGGGACACAGTCAGCTGGTGCACATGTGCATTAGATACCATTTCCTAGCTAATTTGCATATTACAGAGACGTCTTCCACACTGTTTTTAACCAAATACATTATAGGCTGAGCAAAAACACACTCAAAAACAGGTTTTTCAGTAACTGATTGAAAATCAAGCAAACCACTGCCAAGATTGAAGCTGAATTCTAGATGTACCTTCATTTCAAGTTGGGGTGAACTCTTTTCAAAGAGAGAAAACTAGTGTCCAGGTCAGTGCAGTCCTAAAGCTTACTCTGTCCTTTTAATGTTGACATAATTATTGTAGGTGGTAAGGTTCAATTTTTACCTCTGCTATATATTTTATTTAGATTTTTTTTCAAACCAGTTTAATGTCGTTGTTCCTAGCAAAAGTAAATTAACTGTGGCGACTTGCAATTGAACCAGAGCTATTAATCAAATTTCTCACACACCTCTGGGAGCCATAGTCAAGCTGACCGCCGCCAACTGACTCTTTTATTTCTCAAACCAATACAGCCTAGCATTATACGTAATGTAGGCAAAATACAGTAATATAAAAACACAGTTATAAGCTTAGTAAGACTCCATGTTGACAATCTTAATAAAGAATATCAAACAAACAAAGTGTATGTTATCAACTTAAGGAAGGGTTGGGTGGGAACTGGGGCTCAAAAATACACGTCAGCAATGGCGGACAGCAAAACAGCAACTGACAAACACTGAGCATGTGACTCAAAAAACAAACCCTCAGGCCCAGGCCCCAGAGGTGTGTGAGAAAACATTTTCCACTTCTTTCGTTCCTCAGCCAGTGGAAAATACAACTTCTCACACACCTCTGGGAGCCATAGTCAAGCTGACCGCCGCAAAGAACAAAGCATAGAGAGCCCGGCATCAAAAAGGCACAAAACAACTAACCAATAATAGACCATGATACTAGGGAAAGTGTAACGTCCGCAGAAATAATGTCCTTGCAACAAGCAAGTCTGGATCCTTAATTCCTAAGTAAATGTTTAAATCCTTAATCATTTAAGCCTTAAATGTTCCAATATCTATGAAGATCTCCCCCATTAAGAGACCACTTGACACACAGTCTTCAACCCAAGCTCTGAATCTTCCTTGTAACCAACAACAAGGAGTCCAATGACTCCTGGATATAATTGTTTTTCGCCTGGGTACTTCTCCATCCTCCCTGTCTCTGGAACAGGCGATCAGGAATCTCAAGTGCTGCTGCAGACGAAGCACCCCCTGACCGGAGGCTGTGAAGACTGTATAACCTTGGGTCCAAACCCTCACTCTTAAACTCTTTCTTCACCAGCTCGCTCGCATGAGAATACGACATAGCTGCTTCTTTAAGTATCTGGCCTTTCCTTGTGCTCTGGATCCTACGAAGCAGCCGTGACCCCTTGGAATGACCACCCATCTTGAGAAACTTTTCTAACACTGCCACAGGACAAGGGGCTACCTCACTTCTTGCAATGAAGACCCAAGACCCTTCCCGGAATTGGTCATTCTTACGTTGGAGCAAAAAGAGAGCAACATGCGAATCAGCAAATAACAGGTCGTCCACTGCTAGATTGCTTAAATCATCCCACCGTAGGAAACCGAAAAACCCCATGGCAAATATCACTGCAACTTGTACGTCTGCCAGACTGCCCTTCTCCAAACGAGATATAATGTGCATCACCTGCTCTGCTGTAAGGGGTTTCTTGCGTTCTGGTGGCCTAGCCAGGATTCTACGGGCAGCCTCCACCACCTGGGTCACAAAAGGGTTCTCAGTGACTTGTGGTTGACCCACCTTCTTCTGTACCCAGCTCACTCCGTACACAGCAGAGTTAATGGTAGAAACTGACTTGTTCTCCTGGATCAACTTAACTAAATACAGGGAGAACACCACTGGCTCCACTGGTAGGACTGATACACGAAACTGCTCTGCCCAACACTTCCATGCCCCAAACGCACGAAGATAACTGTTAACGGTCCTTGGAGCTTTATCTTGAAGCAGAACTGAAGGCAGCACTTTGGCCAGCTGAAGAAGCGCCGGATGCCGCAGTCCATCCACAGGGACCAAAAAAGACAAGTCCAGCTTGCCAGTGTCACCACTAGGCACTGAAATCACATAACATTACAGTGTAAAGAACCAAAAACATAATTGGAAGCCCTGACAGCTACAGTAGTTGTTTCACAGAGGCCTGACTCCAGGAATGGTAAGCAGGTTACAAGATATGTGACGTGAACATCATCAATCACTAATCCCCAGCTAAATAGCAAGACGCTAAGCCCAAAAAACACATGCTAACAACATGTACAGATATCATATACTAAGAATATATAACATGCCCTAACAGCACAGAAAAATGCCACCACAACATTAGTCAAGGCCTAACTGCAGAGAAGATAGCCATAACAACAGAGACATGCCCTCACAGCATCTGTCACTAGACAAGCCTTAACATGCCATAACAGCATCTAATCGACACAAATGATTGCCATAACAGCATCAGTGATTTGCCCTAACAGCAAATGTCACTACAAATGTATACCCCATACTTGCCCAGCATAGGGGTATGCTCTCAGCCATTACCAGAGCAATGCCATAACAGCATATCAGGTGCTTTCCACCAGATCATCAAAACAAATCTTAAAAGCTAAAACAGCAAATGATGGAATTCCAGAAGTGAAAATGCTGCTGGCTGCAGACCCAGAAAGGAAGATTCCCTGGTAAGGCTCAATTCTCAAACAGTCTTTTATAAAGCTTTTCCAAGTTCCAGACCTGTCCACAAGAAGAGGCCACCACACAGCAGAAGGCCACTCTGGAGCAATCAGCGTACCATACTCATGGCCAGCAGACATATGACTCAAAACTTTCGGAATAAGCAGGGGAGGTGGAAACATCCAATTGTTGTCCAGTGACCAGGAAACCGTAAACGCATTACTAGCCTCACAACCAGGGTTGCGGTATCGACTGCAATACCTGACCAGCTGTTTGGTTTTAAGACTGGCAAATCTGTCGACAGTATGAGGTCCCCATAACTGATCAATATAGCGAAAGCACTTAGGATCCAGCATGTAGTCAGCAGCATCCTCCACTCTTGAAAGCTCATCAGCAATACAATTATCATTTCTACTGACCCACTCCACAGACAGTCGAATGTTTAATTCACGACAAAGCTTGTAAACCAACACCGCCTCCCTGTGAAGGTCCGGTATTCGACTACCAACAGACAGTATGATCTCTGCATTCCTGTTGTCAGTCCTGTGACACACCTCTTTCCCTCTAAGGTCGTCACTGTACGACTCCAACACATACCGTATGGCTCTTAACTCGCGGAATGTAGAGCTCCTGCCGCTCTCTTCCTCTGACCAGCTTCCCACAGCCGGTTTACCATTAATGTGAACAGCAAAGCCTCCCCAACCGAGACCGCTAGCATCAGAATATGACAAGACCTCGATTTTTGGGCTAGGTGCCCAGATCGGATACCCACTATTGTCAAAGTTCTGTTTCCAAAAAAGCACCTCTGAGCGACTGTCAGAAGACAAACATATAGGTTGATCCCAACAAGGGGCTGAGCAAATGTCTCTGTACATAGCTCTCGTCCAAAGACGTACAACTGGACCCATGGCAAGAGACATAGAAACCAGGGAGCCTGTTACGCGAGACAAAGTCCTCGCAGACACACAAAAATCCTTAGCAATAATAATGTCAAGCAATTGCTTCAAAGCATCCACTCTGCGGGGAGGAACATGAAAAGTACCTGCCTTGAGGTCTACAATAAATCCCAGTAGCTCCACATGTTGAGACGGCATCCACACACTCTTCTCCTCGTTGGCAACAAAGCCGCTCGATCTCACATCCTTCCTGACAGACTCCGAAATACTGCAAGCCTCAGCAAATCCCTTTTCCCCACCAGCACCATCATCCAGGTACGTAAATATGCGAAATCCTCTGCTTCTCCAATGCTTGACTAAAGCTCTCTGGATTTTAGTAAACACATAAGGCCCGGTTGCCAAGCCAAAAGGGAGAACTGTAAATTTAAAATATCGAAGTTTACCCTCCAGCTGGAATGAGCATCCAAGAAATGTGGTATGGCCAGCAAATATGTCCAGATGGTGATAACCACTTTTATAGTCAAACTTAAACACCCAGTCATCCTTCTGGAACAGCTCTGAAGCTGCTGGGATACCCTCATATTTAAACTTACAGGATCTCAAATGATTATTAACATAACGCAAATCCAAAATTAAACGTGACTTGCCACTTGCATTCTTTACAACGCCCAATGGATTAACAACTAACACGTCCTCTTGCCTCACTTCCACGATTGCACCAGAGGCTAAAAGCTTCTTAAGTTCCTGACGCACAAACTCCTGGTTTTGAACAACACTAGGATGATTCCTAAAACTCCTCCGAACTGGAAGAGATATAAAAGGTAAATAGTAACCATTCTCTATAACACTAAGCACCCATTTAGACGCCCCAATGTCCTTCCAAAACGCAATGTTCTCCTTAAGTCTACCTTTAACCTGGACTGAAGATACTGGTTCTAAATCCTGTAACTCCATCAATTGACACACGTCCTTAAAATTATTCAACATTGAGTCCAAACACTGTTCCGTATCCGCATCAACTACTTGACGCGAGCCCAGAGGAATGGGATTGTCCTGATCCGTTGTTTGTGTTAGCTGCTCGACAGTCACGGGCGAGGTGTCCGGGGCGAAAACAGCGAAAACAAGTACGAGAGTCACGCGTAACTGAGGCAGTCGGCACTTTTCCCGCCACTGAACTCAACGGTGGTTTCTCCAAAATCACACGCCTTTCCACTCCGCGCTGCGGTGGCATCGGCCGTTTGGACTTTAACAACTTCGCTTTGCGTTTCTCCTCCCGTAGTAACTTGCATTCTTTGACCGCTTTTTTGATCTTCTTCTCATCATCCGAGTCACTCGCGATGGGATCGGTGGTGTAGCATTCTACAGTATCCCAGCCATACTTTTCTGCGATGCAAATGTGCTTATTACGTTCTATCAATAACTGCTCACCTTCCTCCAAAAGCTCGTTCCTTAAGTCATCGTCTCCCACGTCTTTCGCCGCTTTGATTTTTTCTAGCACTTTCGTATTCAATTGGTATTGTTTTTTATTACCCTCGAATTTGAATTCCGGTTCGGTGTCCTCGTGTTTTCCCGCCTTGCTAGGTTTTGAAGCAAGTTCCGCTTTCAGTCGTTTAAGCTCCTTCCCGTATTCCTTTTGCTGCAAAAGCAACTCTTTAGCCCAATCCGGGGGATCACTGGAAGACTGCGATGGTCCTCCAGCTGACCGATCACGAACTTGCTCCACTACTGGGCTCCGACTTCGCGAACGGCGGGAACTGTGACTACGAGATCGGCGCTCGATTTCGGGGCTTTGATTATGAGCCCGGAGGCGATTTACAGCTCGTGAATGCGACTTTGACCTAGTCGTCTTAGCACTCATGATACCGCACAACAAACAGCAACGGTAGAGGCGATGAAAACTTCGAAAAACTGTCGAGCTCAAAAATACACGTCAGCAATGGCGGACAGCAAAACAGCAACTGACAAACACTGAGCATGTGACTCAAAAAACAAACCCTCAGGCCCAGGCCCCAGAGGTGTGTGAGAAAACATTTTCCACTTCTTTCGTTCCTCAGCCAGTGGAAAATACAACTCAATACAAAACACTTGTGATTGCATTAATGGGGGAAGACTGCCTAACATTTGGTTAGCCCATGCGACTTCTGGCAATAGCATGACAAATAACCTCACTTATCTCCCAGCACTACGAGCTGAATGACAAACAGCACATGCTGGATTGGACAAGAGTGTTGGTTAGCAAGCGATGCCCAAAGGCGATGCAAAATCAACAAGCTTGGGGGAAGTCGTTGTGCAGACTTAACCGCACTACACAGGAATGACCCTTTGTTTATTATGTAGGTATACATAACCCCACTCGTCTCTAAAGGGAGGGAGGGAGGGAGGGAGGGAGTTTTAAACAATAGGTTTACAGTGAAATGATAGCTATGTTGCTTAGATGAACTCAAAATGGACTCTGAACAGTTGTCCAAGCTTTTATATGGAGATGTTCATCTGCTAGTAAGCCAGTAGAAAAGGCTGTACTACTGAACAGCTTACCCTAGCACATGTAACATCTAAGGCATGAATAGTGCATTAATGCTCTGGCACCAATGCTGTGGTTCGTTATAAAGTAATGAAGGTAACAAAGCTACGTTTTAGGTTTAGCTACAATGAAGCTTACAGTTTGCTGGCCTTTGGAATACAACTGCTCAATAGCTCTATAGAAAGCGATGCCGCCATGAACAGCTCATTGAGAACGTAGGTCACACTCCATTAACTATATTTTACTGTATGACAGTAAAATCTGATTTAATTTTCATTGGAGGGGAAGGGGGAGTCTAGCACTCAATTAATTACCTAGACAACAAAATAATATCAGGAAATTTACAATGACTGCCTGCATGGTCTAGTGGAGAATGTCAGAGATCTGCTGTTTGAATCAAAATGAGTACAAAGCAGGGACACTAATTATCTTCAGATCAGACCACACCTGTCAATTTTTGTACTGCTCCCTGTCCAATCAATAGTCATAAAAAATCTTACTTCTGTCTTACATTACTCCTAACAGACACATTAAAAGAGAGAGAGGGAATAGCATCTCAATTATAATAAATTAATTAATATGTTCATGATGCAAAAATCCAAGTATTGTCTCTTATCAGTTTTTTGTTATGATTATTTTGTCCAGCATTGAGAACATGGATCTCTGTCATAGCTGTCATCTAAATTTGCTTAGATGGGATCGAGACAAGCGTGACAGGAGACAAATTGCATTTTTTCCCCAGGTTTTTTTAATACATTGACAAATTGGCCATGGTGATAAATCATTTTGATTCCCATCAGCACATGCTCTTGAAACTAGCAGTAATTTATTTCAAAGTGATGTCAGTTCCTCAGTATCCCATTCAGTGTGCTAATAATAAGATATTACAATGACTAAACTAATGTTTTGCTGCTTTTCTAAAGATTCCTCAAAACAGATTAACAAAAATTGTTTATGTATAATTCCAAAAAACTAAACTACATCAGTATACCAGGGTTTTACAACTGCTGCATCAAAGTACTTGACGCTGACAGACATACCTTTATCTGTGTTATGCCAGCCGCCACAGTAGTAGTTCAAAAGAGGTTCAGGAGGCTGCCATATTTCTCTTATATTATCTATATTGTGATGTCTTCGCCATGCTAGAGACTCACACAGCATTTCATACACCTGAAACACAATAGAAGCAAAGTTTCAAAAAGAGCACCCTCATGGAATTAAGCTACAGTGTATGACAGAAATTTCACTCTTAAAAAATGAATTTACAAATTATATTTTGATAATTCAGTTTTTCTCTCAGTGAGAGAAGTAAATTTCTCCACACATTAATTTTTTAGGCTGTTATTTACTTGACCATAGCGTTGTCCACCCGGAATGCTCTTGCTACTTTGGTTATTATTCACATAAACATTTCATTTACTTACAGCTTCATGTTTTTTTTTTTTACTTTTTTCATTATGTTAGAGATTCATAGCTGCGTTACTCATAGGTGCGTGACAAAAAAGGAAATTCATATCGTGACAAGTACCGTACAGTAATCAAAAACCAAACAGATTAATGTAACTAAGCTTGAGCGACAAGTTGATCACGTGAACATATAATATATTTACAATAGAGAATGATCTGTAATTCAGAATAGACAAAACGTGTTCGGTGATGGTTGAGACTTTTTGTGACCATTGTGACAAATAAAGGATATTGAGACGAGACTAGTGTTGGGTGAACTGGTGGTTTCCAACAATAATTATCTTATAAAGTGCCTCTAAATTCTCTATATAATGCGTAAATATACTGTAGATTTGAAAATTGAATTAAATTGAATGTAAAGAAAATGAAAATTCAAGGCCAACTAAAATCATGTAAGCTGACCCAATTGTTTCATTATGGATTTATAAAATGACACGAACATGTCAAGTTATTTTACTGTAAGTTGTTCTTTTACAAAAATAAGTCAAGTAAGAAAAATGGATTGTGTACTTTGCTCTTTGCACTAGGATGATATTGCATATCCGATAACATTACGTCTAAATTTATCATGTGTAAACGTGTAAATAATTATGTAACTCTCCTTTGGTAACTTTGTTATTCATTTTTATTTTCATTGTAATTGTTTAGTATGACTGTTCCGCCCAGATTAGCAATGCAATTTGCGGACCAGTCTTTTCTGTGCTGAATATTGACAATTATTATTTTGTAAATAAAAGTTGAAGTCTGTTGTTGCTAATCCTTCATAGTCTCGTGTTGATATGATTTTTCATGGCATCCAAGCCAAACTTTAATATAAGAACCTGTAATATTAACGCAACATCACATTACCTTGTCTAAATTAAAGTCTCGTGCTCTGAGAAATCTTAAAAGATGAGCATCATTCGGCATCTACAAAAAAAGCTATCATTAGTAAAATTTAAAAAATTGCCCAGGTATTAACTTACTTTGTAATAATTTACTGTTGAAAAAATATGGCATTAGGCTATACTGAATTTTAAACAACAATTTTTACCTTTCCTTGATGGGTAGAACTTAGCCTCTTGCGTAGCTGTAGGTGAATAATGAACAGAACAACCTGTTTACTCTTGTCAATCAAAAAAGATGTATTTAATACAGTACATGCTGGGAAATGTGTATCCAAAAACATCATGATTGTTAATTAACGAAGAAAGATTTTGAGTAGTGACTTGAAGTAATATACCAAAAACAAAAGACAATATTTATTTGAAAGCATTATTTTCCAAAAAAGAGAAGGGAGTTGAAAACATGATGCATAAAACAGTATTTTTGACAGACTTCAAGACATTTGGAAATGTGGACAAGCACTGTCTTGAGAGTTTGATATGTTTTCTCAAAAGCAAAGTGCACAAAGTCTAAAAATAGAATGCAAATCACTCAATTCCCCGCGAGACTCAGTCAATTTAACTGTGTTCTGAGGGAAATAAAGGGAATGTAAGCAAAGGTTTTTGTTTCACACCAGCTTTTGCCCTTTAAGAAATCTTCAAAATCATCCACCATTCCACTTTGTTTGTCCGAGTCTTGTCTGAGAGATGACGTCACTTGCGCGCTTCGCTATTGAAACTAAAACTTATGATAAAAGGGAGAAATCATAAAAAATCTATGCTAATTAAGATCAGATACCAAACACTGTCAAGGTCATGATTTACTTGTTTAAACTTGATGGATAAAAACTTGAAGCATGGCTTTGGCTGAACAAGAAGAATATCACTGATAGATTATTCTAGAATTTCAGTTGTGGATCAAACTTGTTTTAACATTTACCACTAACCTTAATGAGTTGATTCTCTTCTTTAGGGCTCAGTTTACCAAGGAACCTCTGGATGTAGTCATCGTCAAGCTTGTAATCTAAACGATTAATCAAAGGCATTTTGAAATAACGCAAAATGAAATTTCAGGGCAGACTGTGCATGTTAGTACGGATTGTGACCTGAAGTGCATGTAAGTATCAGCACCTCAACACTGAAAGTGACAGCTGCCAAGTATCTCCTTCATGATGCCACTTTGCAACTCCTGGAAATGTCTATATCGTTTTTTACGATAACTGCAGAAATTCACGTGTGCTCATTGGCTAATTTTTATCGTCCATATGCAGACAGACACATGAATTTAAAATTCATGCGACGCGTCAGCGAGTGAGAGCCGGCAATTCGACAATTTGTTATCGTAAAAAACAAATTCATGTCAGTTTTTAATGCGTCTGTCCTGTTATTGATAATGAATTTCGTCATAACATTGTCAAAGTAGTCTGCGGATCCACTTGGCTATCACCTCGTGGAACCACAGTTACTTTGACAATGTGATGATGAAATTCATGATCAATAACAGGACAAACGCATAAAAAACTGATGTCAATTTGTTAAATTTTTTTATTTTAGCCTACGTTTATGAACATCATAAAATTTTAAACCTGAATTTACTTTCTTTTAACTCGGGAAAAAAATGGAGAAGGAAACATACTTCATCTTTGCATTTCATTTAAAATCTGTCATAACATTTTCTTGAGGTTGCTGCATGATTTTTCCTTTAACATCATTGACAGAAGTTGAATTTGACTTTTTTAACACTTGAGAGGCAAAGTGTACTTTCATATAATATTTTCAATTACAGTCCCAACTTCAGTTAAGGTTATTCCTCACAATTGCATTGCGCATCCTTTCTGCGCATACTGAAAACATGGTGGATTTGCCTTGATATTGAGCTCTTTCAGTTGAAAAATGGCTATAGCTCACCAACGAGCATGGGTACCCCAATTTTTTTTCCAGTTATTGTAATCAACTTATCATAAACTTTGCTTGATGAAAGACTGATCTGATTTCTATTGCTGAAAATTGAATAAATAGCGAAAATAGCAAGTAAACTGTGGTCTTTTCTATTTTGCCCTATGGTAACCATGTCAAGAAATTTGGTTGAAATTTTAATCAAGGATTCAGCTTTCTGTCTCAATCAAACTTAAAAAGTTTATTTGTGTCCGATACAATGCATTGACTCCAGTTTAATGCGTGTTCTCATGAGTCTTGGTCACAAAAATTTACAATTATTACTGGGAATGCGTTCTTGTAATAAGCGTTAAATAATGCCAAAATGGGTCATTTTCAATGCCCCAGTGCTCCTTAATGAGTATGGGCACCCCCCTATTTTATTTCAAAATTGAAGTTCTCAATATGATAAATATTCAGTGGGCAAAGTTTGAACGAAAATCTATTGTCAGCTTTATTTCAGGGGAATTACCTTAAGGTGACCACTGTTTTAGGTGCTTTTATAATTAATAGAAGAACCAACATTCCTTAAATTTGAAAGCTTCATCAAATGAATTTTCATATAATAAACAGAACATTGCATCACAGCTTGGAGACCTCATTTGCTACCCTCACTCTTGAATGAGAGATAACATCCACAGTCAAATATAACAATAATGTGTATCCCTAAGCAGCCTTGTGATATTCTCTATTATGTACTTCAAACTAAGACTTGAAAGCTACATGTACTGTTATTTTGTGTTTAAGAGAAACATTTTGAAAACATACAGTATGATCATGTCATATCTTAAAATGGCAATTATCAGCCTTTGCCAATGATGCAACAAACATTAATGTGCAATCAACATACGAATAGTTAATAGACAGTGTTATTTTTCAGATGCATGATTCCTGAATGATACCTTGATAGACAGAATTCTGTGACTTCATTTCTTTACTTGTAAAAGGGTACTAAATGTTGTTCCAGAAGGAGGATGTGACCAAGTGTAAAGGGAAGCCTTAAGTCCTGTATGGGTTTTGTCCTGGTCATGCCCAGTCGAAATAGTTTCTTTAACAATTCATTATAAGCCAAATTAAGGTCATTTTTGTCAAATTAATTCAAAATTAAGGCAGTATGTCTACAACAACGGCTGCAGGTGCTACTTATGTAAATTTAGCAAAAGATGTCTTGTGCCTTTGACATTTTGGTTTTCTTATTCCCTTTCTTCCCATATTAATGGAAGCTTGGTCAATAAAAATATAACATACCGCACTCCTTTTTTGGCTTGCTGGTCATGTTTCCTTAACTACATTTTATACTTGGATTGCCTTTTAAATGTTATTTCCCTTTCAGATTTTTGTAGCCAACATTACTTGGTCATCAGAAACAAAACTCTTGATAATAAGAACTGTTCATGCTTGCCACAAACTGAGGTAAAATTCCCTGACATTTCTTGATCTGATGCAGAAACTTGAACTCTCTAACCAGGCACTAAATTTTTTTTAAACCTAGCACATAGCCTTGAAATCAACATGCCATCCTAAGCTCATCTCAAGATCATTTGCTTCTAATGACAAGGGCTTTGGGAACGAGTACAAAGTACAAAATACAAAGTGGTAGGCCTCATCCACCTTATACTTTTTACTGATGAAGTTTTGCCAATTTTCAAATATTTTTCACTTTTAAGTTTTACAGGACCCCTTCGATGATAGTAGCATAATATCAGTACTGATGAGTTTTATTATTTATATTATTATCAGAGTTATTATTATATTGTTATTATTTCCATCATACAGTCAAACCTCTCTAATATGGACACCAAAGGAAGAGAGCAAAGTTTTGGTATTAGAGAGGTGTCCAAATTGGAAAAGTCACTATGATCATGTCACTTTTAAGTTTGTTTTGTAATTGCATTCATAAATGTGACCCTATTTGCGAAAACCAGGCATAAGAAAGTTCAACGCTTTGAGCGTTCTGCGTTGCAATGATCAACCAACCCGTTGCCTTAGTGTTACAGAGCATTGACCACTTGTTGTGCATCGTTGTTTGATAGTTATCAGTTTTTCTCAACGCTTTGATTTTCATTATTTAAAGCGTTGCTCAACGGTTCAAATTTCATTGTTCAACGCTACAACGCATTGCTCAACGGTTCGAGTTGAGATTTCAATGCAACAACGCATTGTTCAACGATTCAGAAACAATTAAAGTGTTGTACAAAATGCACTCTGTCCATTTAGTTCTGTTGCCTTCGATTTTTCGGTTTGTTTCCTTTTTTAGTAATGTAACTAATTTTCTTCTTGAATTCTTGTGAAAGACAGCCAGACTTAACGAAAGTGTGTCGTGTCGAATACCTTCGTGTCACGCAAACCACCTCGATGGCTAGCAGAATGAGCGGTCGGTGACTTATCATAAAAATAATAACCTTTTACCAAACTCTAGCTCTAAGAAACCAAGGTTGACTTTTCAGATAAAACGACCTTTATTAAAGAGTGATTTTCTGTAGACCCAAGTAAGAAGGAGAATAAATGTAATTTAAAAAATGTTTTGATGAGACGGTTTCGAGCTTGTCGCTCATTTCCAGTTCATAATAAAATTTCCCATTTCAGATTATGCTCTGCTTAGATTTCTGAACAAAAGCAATCACCAGAAATCTGACTTAAAGCTGTTATTTTTCAATTAAATAATGCTGCTGAACATTTTGATCAAAGAATAACTATTCTAAGTCCAATGTTCTAAGAAATACGAATGCCCAAGTGAAGCGGGCGCTGCTGGTTAATTAATGTCATGTCTGATTGACCGCACAGTCTGCTTCCAGTGTGCATGTGATTATTTAGCATTTTGGTGGATTTCAAACCATTGAACGATGTTTACGTATGAGCTCCTGCAGACTTGAACTTCAACTATTAAACTGATCTCGACACATCAGTTCCGGAACTTGGTAGTCGATCATTCTGAAAACCAAAGATAACAAACCCGATGTTGGAATGATCAACAGGAAAAGCGCCTGAGAAACGGTGAGCGAAGCCAGTTATTTTGCGATTCTGTTGATTGGAATGACCGGTGGAAGCAAGCTGAAACAGCCTGATTTTGTCACACATTTTAATCTACAATGCTCAGGAAGCTTTGCGATAAGTGATGAAGCTCGCCATGTCAGCAAAACAATCTGTTTCTCATTCCATTTGCTATGTCTGAGATCATCAATTGCTATGAATGAATTTCTGTCTTCTTATTACATTCAAATGCCTTCAGCACTTCTGCAGCTACTCAGATGGACAATTTTATTTTGAAACCGTGTGAAAATATTTTTTGCCGCGCATCACG
Source organism: Platygyra sinensis (assembly GCA_019787425.1). Taxonomy (NCBI): domain Eukaryota; kingdom Metazoa; phylum Cnidaria; class Anthozoa; order Scleractinia; family Merulinidae; genus Platygyra; species Platygyra sinensis. Next base: position 17,279 of record JAHPZR010001652.1, read on the forward strand.
CATGAACGCTCATCGACATGATTGACGTTACTTCACCGCATGCACGATTGAAAGCCAAATAAAGGCCACTTTGGGATCACGTTTAGATTTAGATTTTTTGTGTAAAATCGAATTATTCAGTTCTCTAATGTTAACAATTGAAAGCAACACTCTTACATTCATTGAAAGAGTCAAATTTCATCTCAGCAAAACGCTGTGTAATTGAAGTCCTGTCATCTGGCGGTGATAAATTTGACTGGTCGCCGATTTCGAAACTTCCCATGGGAAATATAAAGGAAAGAGAAGCCTAAACCTCTGTAACATCCTGTTTGTTAAACGAAACCTTTCAAGAATCATTTCTCGAAAAATGAAGACAGAGATTGAAACATTTTATGAATGTTTCAAGGTGAATTGTGTCCTCATGCAGGAAGGCCGCGGCGGCTTATCAACACATAAGTGGATCAGGACAAAATAAAATCAATCAGGTAAACTGTTGTTGTCTTTGAATCTTCCTTTGATCAGTAAATTCAACAAAATTCACATCATGAGTTCAAGCTAGCTTTACCTGGCTGATGAGTATTTGGTTCTCTTCTGATGCAAACATTACTGAGAGAAATTTATAACGCTTTATGTTACTGACAAAGCGTTGTGGAAACTATTGGGAAAGCATTGGGTTCATTGGGGAAGCGTTGAGTGGACCATTGGTAAAGCGTTGGGAAACGTTGACAACGCTTTGCAAAGCGTTGCAACGCACTGACAATGCGTTGTAGAATGTGTTGTACAACGTGTTTTTCACTTTTCCTTAAAGCCAAGTTTTCGCAAATAAGGTCACAAACGTAAATTTTGAAAACTAACATTTTGACATGTCCTAGGATTGGTATTGCTGAAGGATAAAGTGTCAATGTTTTTGTAACTGCCGACAGGAAATGGTTCATACTGCAAATTATAGACACCTGGTCCCTGGAGTGTCCGTACTGAAGAGGTTGGGTTGGTTTGAATTTGTGCCCTAGGGTTGAGATTTAGTGTCTGCTGACAGTCCATTTTAGAATCCGCATTATAAATTGAGGTTTTTTTAATTAAAAGGAAATGTATGAGAATTTTGTCAGTACATAAGAAACTGTCCATATTAGAGGTGTGTCCATATGGAGAGGTTTGACTGCACTATCACTATTCCACTGGTCACAGCCTATATGCATGTGAGAGAAAAAGGGAGCAAAGAGAGCGGAAGAAGGCTGAGGTGGGGGGTGAGGTTTGCAAGCGAAACGAGCAAGAAGAATAGAGAAACTGTAGACATCTTTGGAAAAAAGTGAACTCATTAGGCTCCTCCCCCTGTTATCGCCTTATTACTAGGAGCTCCACCCCTCGGCCAAATAACCTAATTGGGCTTATAAAATTTCAATTTAATAGATTATGTCAGTTTGTAAACAACAACACATGCGTTTGTTCATTTGTCAAGAATGTCATCTCTGATGATTTAGAAAGGGGGAGAAAGCCAAGCAGCCCTTCCGATTTTTGTTGGATATGTGCTAGTTCTTTTGCTATTTGCTTGGGGAATCTTGTCAAGACGACTTTCATACATCTATGGCAAATATATTCGAAAGTGTTACATGGTGTAACACTTGTCAATTACAATGAGCTTATTCTATAACATGTTTTGGAATTTTGCATCTAAAAAAATTACTCCACTGTCTTCCAAAAACAAGTTTGTATTTCACTTGTCCAATTGGCAGAAGCATGTCATCCTTTGTTGACAAAACCATGGAAGGAATCCTACACTCTTTGATCGCTTATTGTTTCAACATTTGCATTTCGTTACACAGAGATGATATATCAGACTTTCTTCAGAGCCAGTTGGCAAAACTGCAACAACATTGTTTGACCAAAGAAACCACATCTGTTCAAATGATCATTGAGCAAAGAAATGTGAAATTTCTCTTCCCAGGATTCTATTAAAAACAACCACTCCATTACGAATCATGGCATGTGTCATTGATGACAACTACAAGCTGCAAAACACACCTGGACGCATTCATGATCAGTCATTGTCAAGGTGATGACACCTTTGTCACCTTTCACCCACTGGGATTTTTTTCCATTTCTGGAGAAACAGGGGATTTCCCTTTTTTCCAAAGATGTCTACAGCACTGGTGCAAAACGAAATTATCAGAATGTACCTTTTGACTATGGCTAAAAGATGTTCTTAATTTAGTATATTCACTCCTCACCTGGTCTAGAGGCAAGTGGTAATGTATCAGCAGCTTCTATTGCAGAACTAGCAATAGGAAGAGCGTCAGTGCCATCTTCCTCAATTTGGTCTGCACTGCTCACTGCTTCTGCACTCTTTGTCCTGGGTCGTCCATGGGAATTCTCAAACGGCGCCAAGTACGTTATCCCTTCACTTATTAACTCATCAATGTAGTACTGGATCACTTCTTTACCCTATCAAATTATACCGCATACACAATAATCAAGGTCATGACATTTTCTGCTCTACCCTTGCACAGCCTTGCTACAGATCTAAGTTCAAAATATTAACTCTTCACTGATTTTCTTTCACTTTTTTATTATTTAAGCTAATTTCTGAGAATACTTTTGTTTAAATTGATTGATTCTGACATTTTGCAGTGTTTCATCGCTAAGAATTTTTGTACTCTTCCAAGTTATATAGGTCCTTGATACTTCCATTAGTTATCCTCCTGTTTCTTTTGACTGTTGTTTCATTAAAAGTATGATGGATTTAACTCCCAGGTGAAGGGTGATTCTGTTGAACCTAAGCTCACCTTTTTAATATTCTGAAGATACAACTTAATTGCTAGTTTTTCTATAGCTGCCTCAAAACCAAAGAATGACTTGATGTCCAAAGTTGCATCCTGCTCAAAGCAAGTCCAGTCAGGATTATCTGGGTGAACCTAAAGAGACAGAGCAGTGCCTTAATTAGTGGAATTGACAAGAAATAGGATCATGGAAGGCAGTGGCCAAAAGGATCCGTGTATTGGATTATGGTTTGAAAAGCCAGTTTAAAAGGCCATCTAATTTAGTGTTCTTTGTATGTTTTTGTTGTTACCATCCAGGCAATCACTGCTTTGTTACATGTCTCTTATACAATAATGAACTTATGGGAGAAAATCACATTTGATGACTAGCAGGGCGGCTTATAAACAGGGACAGCCAGATTGAAGAAAGCAACAAGAATTCTTTATTAAATGAATGGGAATGTTCTGTTTACTGCTACACAGTTGTGATAGTTCAAAGACATTGCATACAGCTTAGTCACAGTGGGATACAGTTATAGCAGTATTACATTGGTCCTCTGTTTCATCATCATAGTCATCATTCCTTTTAGCCCCCAGTGGGCCATAGGGCTACAGTTACTTGAAATTTGCACAGTTCAAACTGTCAACACGGCCTTCTCTTATTGCTTCTCTGATCGCTCTTATCTCGATCATTTTTCGTAGATTTCTTAAACGCGAAGGAACAGTAAAGATGAAAAACTTTTAAGAAATATTTATTGTAGGAAGAAAATGTTATACGGTTTTAATACGTAGGTTTCCATGTTTATTGGCGACTGCATGCTGCAATTCCAAGTGTGTGTGTGTGAAGTTATTATTTCAAATTGTAACTGCTGGGAATTGGAAGAGTTCAAAACAACATGCAAGCTTGTATTTATTCATTTTTGGAAGCCTTTAGTCTCTTCCTGGTATTTTCTGTACAAACCAAACCAAACAAACATTGCATTTGAATTTAACTCATAACGAAAAAAATCTCAACGCTGAAATACACCTTCCTAATTCAAATTGGTTTGATCATCTTTCTTTTTTTGCCGTTTAAGCAGTTTATTTCAAGTTGAAGTCTTTGAAGCAATTCAACACATCCTGATGAGTCTTGTCTCCACCGTAGTCATTTTTGGGGTGTCATGCAATCCCAAAAAACAGTTGCGGAGGAGACTGACTATGACTATACATGTATTTGTGTTTCAGCGAGACAAGGAGAAATTCGATAGCTACAAAAACAAAATGCTAATGCCCGTGTCTGAGGTTTGCATTTCAGCCATTTACGATATTACAATCTACCATCAATGTATTTTAATCTTTTCGCATGCTCTGTAGGAACTACAAAATTTTGCCAATGAAAAAGTTAGAGAACTATCATTTTACTCACGAGAAAGTTGTGACAAATATACAGTCGCTACATGCATTCAGTTTCCTTTCAATAATAATTTGAGCTTATTCATAAATTAAATTAGTAAGTAAACTCGATATTCTTTTCGTGCAACTTACCGCTGTTAAAATTGTTAAGGGAAAACAAATGTTTTTTCTTAAATAAATGGCAAAGAATTTTTCTTTTTGCAAAAATCTCATTTTAGGAATAAATGTCACTTCCAGAATACTTTCAACCAAACATGTATTTCAGTAATTATAGTAAAGATGTGTTTAAATAGCTTTGTACATGAAACTGGCAAAAATTACATCGTCTGTGCATTTCCCCTGATTTACAATTAACATTCATTCATTCCATCATGGATCTTAGGAAACGAAAAAAATAAACAAAAATAAAATAATAACTTGAAATTGTGGTGGCCAGACTGGCGGCCAGAAGTGAAAAATCAGTCGCCAGCAGACCAAATCCAGTTGGATTGGTGACCCCACAGGTCGCAACATCGAGCCACTCATAACATACCCCAGATGCACTGACTAAGATGTATTTTTTTTTTACAAAAAATAACTCAAAAACTAACTGACAATCTCGTATAGAGGCTCATCAATTTCTCATTCTGAACAGTTGATTTTGAGTTCTAAACAGCTCGCTATATCAGACCTTTTCTCAATTAAAGGTTTTTCATTTTCAATGCGTAATTTATAACCAGGCTGCCACAACAGTTTCTAATTCTCATAATAATTTTTTTTTGGTTCCACTTCTCATGCAGTGATTTCCCAATCTCACAGAGTGATTTCCCAACCTTACATAATGATTTCCCAACCTTACATTATGATTTCCCAATCTTACTTAATGATTTCCCAATCTTACATAATGATCTCCCCATCTTACATAATGATCTCCCCATCTTACATAATGATCTCCCCATCTTACATAATGATTTCCCAATCTCACATATCGATCACTGAAACTTGATAAGTGATTTTGGACTTAACCCACTTTTGTCATGTTTTGCTTGCCATGTTTCTCCCTAACATATTGTTCTAAATCTTATTAAGATTACATCAAGTTTAAACAAAAGAAACAGGATTATGACTGTACTTAGATATCTGATCCTAATTAGGCTACATTTTTTACACTTTTATTATAATTAAATTTTCTTCTAGCTTAGCTTTAGTTTCGATTAAGACGATCTATCTAGCACTCATGAAAGTGCTCGACCACGTTTCCAGGAGTTCATAAAAAATACTTCACTACAAATGTATCATTTCAACCCTCTTCTTGTGCTTGGAAATGTGTTCAAACAGACTCTTTCTTGTTCAAAATATATACATGTATTCACTGGTTTAATAATTCAGATACTGCTTTAAGACATCCCCAATAATTTTTTTCTTTTCCATTACCCTCTACAAGATAAAAATGATCTGCCTGCTGGTTGAAATTAAAATAAAAGGAGATTGGTAGACAAAAGAAAACAATCTTGACAAATTAGCATTGATAATCTCTTACCCTTGACTGCCATTTTGCACTGGAGCCATCTGATGATCACTTTAAAAGATGTTTTAAGATGTTGTTAACCCTTTCCTGCCCAAAAACCCTCTTATAGATTTTAGTCTGTCTAACACCAGATGATTTTACTCGCCAAAGGGAGACCCCTTGGGCAGTTAAGGGTTAACAAGGTTGATTAAGTTGTAAAGGTACTTGAAGATCCAAATAAAGCACATTTTTAAAGCTTGGGATCACTCAAAAAATGGCAGCCGCCAATGAATTGGTTGGGCTTTCAAAAAAATGAAATACTTCAAGAGAGTGACATAATAACTGTAAATGGGACTTTGACCTGCTGCTATATTTCATCTGCGGTTTAATCTTTTTTGACAAACCCTTCAGGTACTTGCTTTGACCATTTAAACTACTTCACCAGGTAGTTTCAGTCTCGTCTAGGATATAATGTTTTGATTCATACAATTCACCTCCCAACATGAACAGTTATGGCAGTGAACATGTTTCATCTGTGTTCCAACTAAACATGCTCCAGCCTGTACATTGTAGTGTTAACACACAGTAGAATAACTTTTCATTTCTGATCTTAAAACTAGCTAAAATATGGACTCTTGCCATTATTGTGACTTACAGTACTGAAGCTGTACTCTAAATGAGAAGCTAGTCCGACACAGGTTATAAGCGTACCTTATCGGTACTTGGAGCAGCTAGAATTTATTTCAAGTTTTTGCATTACCTCTGGGGATTAAGTAATCTATTCACAGTAATTTACTCATTATCATTAATAATACATAATGATTATGCATAATTTGTACTTCATTTTTTGCCAGTGCTTATTTGGTGGCTGGAACTAAGTTTTCTCAGGTTTCTACTGTGTCTTTGCTAGCATTTCACTTGTTGTGAGCTTCTAAATTATTATTCTGAAGAGTCTAATCCTATTGGACTCCCCAGAGATTTAAGTTCATCTTATTCCCCTACCAGTTTTTTGTTACATTTTGTAATTTAGGTATTTTGTCTCGTTGCTTTTCAGTTGAATCACATGCTTACTCACTCTCACACGCTTATGTGCACAATGATTAAATTGTGCATTTGAACTGTGTCATCCGGGTCTGTAGTGTCTACCTACCAATACAATACTTATTTATCACAGTCATGTTGGGTTGAATAAAAGATGTCACTGTATAATAGACATTCAGTGGTTCTTCTGAGCAGATTTATTAGAAGGTAAAGCTTGTCTATCACATACAAATCTATATACAATTTCTTACAAAGCCCTGCTTTTTCATTTTCTGATTTATTAATTAAACTACATGTCGGCAAAAAGTATTATGTCTGTTTTTACACAGCTTTGGCTAAAACAATCTCACACGACAGAAACTAAGAAACATCTCTGCAATCTCAACTGATCAATAAAATTAGTTTTAGCACAAAAAATATTCAGTTTAACTGGAACTTTTTAAAGCATGCAGATAACGGAAACATGGTATAAAGGTCCTAGTATTTTCAGTTTGTAGTTCAACATCATGTTTTATTTTCCCATCAGATATGATACAAGAACCGACCAGAAATTAATTTTAGGAAGAAAAATAATAATCAAAACCAAATAAATAATTCATTGTTTTCCAATCCAAAATAAACAGGTATGACAACAATACATCTGCCCGAGAACCTTGGAAAGGGAATTTTGTGGTCAGTTCTATTGTTATTTAAATATTCCCATTGGGACATCATACAATTCGTAACGTAACAAGCGACGTACACCATATTAAATATGCATGTTGCATCAATATACATGCCTTTGTTTATTTTGAGCCCACACTTGTGGTGTTTGTCTTTGCAGTCATTAGCAGAACCTCAAAATACATCATCGCTGACGCAAATCAGGCGAACGCAATTTCAAGGATGCATGTTGAAAATCACAACAGTTGTAAAGTCTGTAGACTGAAATACGGAACATGCTCGAAGTAAACACGACCTTGTCGCGAAAAACTATTCTCGATTTCCTTCTAGGCTTATTTTTAGGGAACTAATTAAAAGCACCTACCGAGTAATAACAGTGCTCTGTGACACCAACACGGGATGAAAAGCTCTCGTTGTAAGCAGTGATGGTTAGAGTTCTTTCTCGCCTGTCCAGGGAGTTTGTTTGATTGAAATAGACATATTCAACGCCAATGATCTGTGTGAAGAACAAAATCGTTATAGCTGTACATAATTTACAGGCCAAAACTCGTAAACTCGTTCGGTATCGCCCTCCATCCAACCGTTTAAGCGTGTTGGACTTTAAATACTATATTCAATGATTAATTTTCGATCGACGTTCCCAGTTTGCCGATCATCAATCATGCTGAGTAAATTTTAGTCATAATCAACTTCTACAACTAATCTTTATCACTATGGAGTTATTATTCGCTACAAGCATATTTTCCCTGGAGAGTCAGTCGTCCATCCTCTCAACGTGCTAGAAAATGACTTACTTTTTTTAACAAATACGGCGCGTCCACGTCCAGTTTACACCTCCTCTCGATGTTGTGTATCGCGCCATCTTCACTCTTGTATTCGGACAAAATTTCGCTGCCAAGAAACACGGGAATCATATGACAGGTAGGGAAGCGCTTTTCGTATGCCTGCCAGAGAAAAACGATGCACTGATTATTCAAACCCACAAAACGATTTCTTGAAAATAAAACGTTATCAGATGGGTAATAAAGATACGGTATAAATTTTCAACAAATCATCAAAGCCGCCTCCATCCAATGACACAATTCCTGATTACACAATTCCTCAAGAGACTCGGCACGTTATACATGAAACGTATAATTTACAATTACTCGGCAATTTGGAAACCTCTTCTTTCATATTCGAGATGATTGCCAATTAGTGTGAAGGAATCACGTCTACATGAAAAGAACCAGCCACTGAAATAAGCTTAAAATGAATTCGAGAAATTTTACTTACCGCCATAACAATCTCGAAAGGGTACTTGTAAACCCTAACAGGCGACTGGTATTCTTGTACCATTGTGATTCTGGTAAAGATTTACACAGTAGATCTAAATTAAAAGCAAAGTATGTATAGTTCGTTCAAATTAAAACCGATTTTACAAGACACACCGGTGTCATCATAACACCGACGTGTATTCGTGTGTGAGCGCTACTGTATGCAAGAAGGTGTAACATTTTATACTTTGTAGGGTAGGGTGGGAA
>JAHPZR010001653.1:0-2500 GCA_019787425.1 Platygyra sinensis
ACACTTATGAGCTTCTTAGTAAAGCCCACAGCACTCTAGCAGCTTTAAAAGGTATAGTTTTAAAGCCTAGTGGCGCATAGTTCTTGGTGATTAACTCTGATTCTCTCTCCGCGGCGAGGAGTATTGCCACTTCCCCTGGATTAGATGTTAGTCCATCACAGGTGACTCCACAGCATTCTGTCAGGCTGCCCCAGTTATTGGGTTGAGAGAAGCGCACTACCTGCTTTGCAGTCCCATATAACCTACCCCTTTGTCTACGTATCTCCTTTCAACGGAGAAGCGCAACGGGTTTAGTCTGGATTCCGCGACCAGACGACGATTACCAAGCACACAATAGAGCTTACCTTGATCGTCACTTCCGGTCGTTTTGCCAACAAATTCGTTCCCACTCATGAGCACAACACAGCCCTCAGGCACGTGAATAGACGCCTGCCAGGTTGACATGGCAACAGGAGGCTCCTGACAGGGCATCAGTGATCGATTGTTGATGTAAGCACCGGGTGAGAATACAGACGGTCTGTTACAGAGAAAAGAAATAATCAATTAATCAGTCACATCGTCATTTAATTCTTACGATGTATCAACATTTAGTAGCCTCGACTCCAACTGTCCGTGCCACAGAAAATGAACAGAAAATTAAATCTACCAAAAGTGGGGGCGCGGGGACAGATGGGAGGGAGAGAGACGTCTCCTTCCCATGCACAAACCCCCGCTCGCGGTCTGGGCTCGTTTCCAGTTCATCCTGTTCCTGAACCCGCTCCACGCTTGACTCGCTTTTATCGCCGATCACGCTCCACGCTGACAAAAAGTCTTTGAAGGGAAGAGATATGGTGTTAGCTCCGTCACCATTTGTCATTGTTTCCGAATGGCCAGTGACTATGAATCCTACGGTACTAACTCCGTACAAAGACAAATTTACAAGGCGAAGAGCACTGTGTTAGGCTAGACACTGATTATGACTGATTGTATTACTTACTTGCCATCTTGATCAGTAGCCCACGTCAGGGATGTTCCTTCTGGGCTCGTGTGGTACTTGATCCACACACACCTGGGCCAAGCTTTGCCCGTCGCATCAGGTTTCCGAATCTGCACACACCACCCGTACACAGAATACGGCAGACCCTTAAATGGCAAAGGACTATGGGACTTATCACCGAGGATGTCACCAAGGAAACCAATTTGTGCCCCGGATGAAGATGTGTCTTGTGCCAAAAGGCTGTTTTGTTTGTGGCCACTAAATGTCACTTTATAGTCATCTGGAAGAGCGACTTCACTGACTGACTCAATGTTCACCAGTGAACTATCTAAAGTCATTTGAAATTGCTTCTTAGTCACTTCTTCGTTACGAGGTTCAACAAATAACACTATATTTCCCTTCATAATTTTTTCGTTAAATTTCACAGACAAATCTAAGACGTAATGATGGACAAGAACTTCATCGACATTAGCCATTAACGGCAAGTCGTCGCTTTTGTCCCAGTTAGTGTCAAGAGACTTTTCAATTCTCTCCTTGCATTCAGCCTCCGATTCATTCTTCAGCTTCTTCACTGCAGGTTGCTCTACATCACCAGAATTATCGATCAACAGAGACCTCTTTTCGGCACAAGTGTCTTCAGAATCAATCTCCATGTCTCTGTTTTCCCTAGTGCCAAGTGCATTTTTACCCACAGATTGATCATCTTCTACGTTATCAATTCCCTGTTTCATGCATTCCATAACTTCAAACACATTTAACCTATTTAGAACAGATTCTCCACTATTCAAAGAATCAGATTCTAATACAGTTCGCTCATTGTCAGAACTGCCCATGTGACCACCGGTTAAGTCTTCATGAATGAATTCCGACATACTTGGGTATATAGTTGTGGATGGAACACAATCAGTTTCCATGGCAGTCTGGGTGTCAGCGGATGTATTACAACTTTCTAAGTTTCCCGGAGTGGAATCCTTTGGCAACCTTTTCGTACGATGTTTCTTTCGCCTGTAGTTACTAGCTGCACCTTGGGAATTCGAGTCTTCAAACCTACTTTCATTGGTCTCCATCTGTTTCTTTTCGATCTCATTTTGTTTTTTACAGAACGTTGTAAAGTTCTGGAGCCAAGTTTTGTTCACTTTAACATGGGATTTAGTCGTTGTTGTCTTTTCATTGATCTTCGTCTTGTTTCGTTTCTGAGGTGAGGGTGCATCTGGTGCAACCGTGCTGTAACTCGAATGTTCCTCGTCATCTGGTTCCCCACCAGACTTATCTTCATCACGAGCCAGCTTCATTGCATTTCCTTCCACCAGAGACATACTTGCACTTGTTGCAATGGCGGTGGTAGTTGAGGATGGATTCTCGTGATGCATTCCATCCGCTTCATTGACTAAGATTGTTGTACTTCCTTCGTCTGTTGACAACACTGCACCTGTTGAGATGGGTGAACATGGCTTCTCGTCGTCACACAAGACATCACCCTCCTGCTCACCAAAATGATCTTCTTCATTCACAGGTTTAATTACA
>JAHPZR010001653.1:7500-15000 GCA_019787425.1 Platygyra sinensis
GGAGCGTGTCTTGCGACAAGTTATTTCCTTCCTTTCAAGGAGAGGTTTTTTGAACTGCAAGTCGCAGTGGACTGCAAAATGATCAGAAATGCAATCACCCACGCGACAGTTTGAGACAAGACCGTCATCACTAGCTCGTGTGATGATTAGATCGAGGGTGTGGCCGTCCCGGTGAGTTGCTCCCACAACGTGTTGATTTAAATCAAAAGAATCCAAAATACTCATAAACCGCCTTGAATCAGAGTCATTTGGTCGATCTACGTGGAAATTAAAATCACCAGACATCAACAGAAGACCAGGAGCCAAATTTAAGTGCTCGAGATATGTAGAAAATTCTTCGAGAAATAGGGCAACGCTAAGCCCATTTGCAGTAGATGGTGGAGGGCGATAAATATTAACCAGTCTCAGATTGTAATTTCCAGACGATTTCAAAACCGCTTCGTAGGCTTCGAAGCTCTTAAAATTAGCCAGTTGTTGTTTGACAACTTTAAACGGTTTCTTGGTCAGGACAGCGACGCCGCCGCCATGAGAAGTAGTTCTAGGATCGTGAAATAAATTATAACCAACAGGACAGATATCAGAACAATAGAAATCATCGAAGTCACTATCACTTAGCCAGGTTTCTGTGATTGCGAGAATGTCCACATCATGCTCAACAATAAAATCATTGAGCATAAGAGTCTTGTTTCTAATAGACCTGGCATTGACGAGGGCAAAATTGCAGAGCTGACGACGGTGAACAAGTTTCTGAGAGGCCCGTAGAGGAATAGAAATCAAATTGCTTCTTACAACACCAGTGCGCAGCGAGGCGAGACTTGTCGAGGCAGTACGTGTATCATCAGACGAAATTATTATAGAAATTCAAATGCAAAATGGCTTGTCACTTACCTGAAGGAATTCCTTTACCAGCTAATCTGTTGCCGTTCTCCCCAACAGCAAGATGGATCATATAGAGTAACACAGGAAAGGATGCTGAATAGTTTCTGTTGTCATTTTCAATCAGTCCAGTCACTGCCAGATAACTGCCATGACTTGCCTTTTCCATGTTAGTTCCAGGAACTTCCGAACCCTGAATCTCTTTGAGCCTGTTTTTAATGACATACGCCTGCATCGCTGTCACGTGTTGGAAGTGTATTCCATAACAGATGTCTCCAGTTCTTTTATCATTCCATTCCATTATGAGCTTGATAAGCTCCAACTTAGGTCTGGAAAACATCGGTCCCAATGCTATGAACAGAACTTTGTACGTATCACAAGGCAAAAGGTCTAGATGGTTCTTCATGGACTCTAGGACGAGACTGGTTTCGCCATGTTTTATCCGTAAAATCATGAACTCAAATTTCACATCTGAGGCTTTGCGCATCTGAAGATTGGCCACCAAAGCGTCAGCAAGAGCCACGTATGAACCAGAATGCTTGGAATTGTCAGATTCTTGGAATGTGCCACTGGAAAATTCATCTTCAACAAGAAAAACAAGCCGCATTGACGACACAACCAAGCCAGGTGGAGTGACCTACAGTGTAAAATAAAACGCAGAGGTAAGCACTGAAATGGCCTGCATCATTGCAAAGACACTAGTATAGTTAACTTTGCCACAGTAAGGAAACTCAAACTGTGAGCACTTGATGTGTTTTTGCACATTTTGTGATGACTTTAGAATGAAGGCTCTTTATAGAATGTACCAGATTAGTGATTTTACAGTGTAAAAATGCTTTATATTCTTTTTCTTAAATATGAAGAGCCCTGATTCTACAGTCGCTATAAAAATGTAAACAATGTCAGTTGTTCACAATATTATTAAAGTGCTGCACTCTAAAAGGCTTGATTTGGTCCTTCATTTTCATTGCCCAATATACAATAAACAAATTAATAGGCCTCTTGCACTAAGAGGTCACGTGACCAATGCTTCCCTTAAACAGTGAGTTGTAACCTTGCTGATGCCAAAAATTGACAGAACGCATAAAAATTATCTTACACCCAAAATTTGAGAGGAAACGCATTTAAGGGAGATATTTTGTAGTACTTCAATTTTTCAACAAAGTAGTATGATTTGTATAGGCCACCATGTTGGAGGGCATACTCTTGCCCTCCAAAATGGCGGCCAAAATTACTTTTTGCTTATATCTTGTTAAATGTTTGATAGTTACGTTCAGATGTGCTATAAATGTTACAACATCATCTTTTCAACATTTTCCTTGAAGTTTAAGTGCAAAATTTGTGTCAGAAAACGGTAATTCATAATTTTAAAACCAAGTTTTGGTCACGTGACCAGCTACGGACTTTCTCATTTTGAGCAAATGGTGCGGGTTTGAAAAACGAAATCACTATTATTATGATTAAGAGATGACCCACTAACAGTGTTTCGGAGGCAAAATCATGTAACTTTCATTTTCATAAAAACGATGTCACATGACCTCTTAGTGCAAGTGGCCTATTCTAGATGTACCTTCATTTCAAGTTGGGGTGAACTCTTTTCAAAGAGAGAAAACTAGTGTCCAGGTCAGCGCAGTCCTAAAGCTTACTCTGTCCCTTTAATGTTGACATATTGTACGTGGTAAGGTTCAATTTTTACCTCTGCTACATATTTTATTTAGATTTTTTTTTTCAAACCAGTTTAATGTCGTTGTTCCTAGCAAAAAAAAATTAACTGTGGTGACTTGCAATTGAACCAGAGCTATTAATCAAATTCAATACAAAACACTTGTGATTGCATTAATGGGAGAAGACTGCCTAACGTTTGGTTAGCCCATGCGACTTCTGGCAATAACATGACAAATAACCTCACTTATCTCCCCAGCACTATGAGCTGAATGACAAACAGCACATGCTGGATTGGACAAGAGTGTTGGTTTGCAAGCAATGCCCAAAGGTGATGCAAAATCAACAAGCTTGGGGGAAGTCGTTGTGCAGACTTAACCGCACTACACGGGAATGACCCTTTGTTTATTATGTAGGTATACATAACCCCACTCGTCTCCAAAGGGAGGGAGGAAGGGAATTTTAAACAATAGGTTTACAGCGAAATGATAGCTATGTTGCTTAGATGAACTCAAAATGGACTCTGAACAGTTGTCCAAGCTTTTATATGGAGATGTTCATCTGCTAGTAAGCCAGTAGAAAAGGCTGTACTACTGAACAGCTTACCCTAGCACATGTAACATCTAAGACATGAATAGTGCATTCATGCTTTGGCACCAATGCTGTGGTTCGTTATAAAGTAATGAAGGTAACAAAGCTACGTTTTAGGTTTAACTACAATGAAGCTTACAGTTTGCTGGCCTTTGGAATACAACTGCTCAAGAGCTCTATAGAAAGCGATGCCGCCATGAACAGCTCATTGAGAACGTAGGTCACACTCCATTAACTATATTTTACTGTATGACAGTAAAATCTCATTTAATTTTCATTGGAGGGGAAGGGGGAGTCTAGCACTCACTTAAACTAGACCAACAAAATAATATCAGGAAATTTACTATGATTGCCTGCATGGTCTAGTGGAGAATGTCAGAGATCTGCTGTTTGAATCAAAATGAGTACAAAGCTGGGACACTAATTATCTTCAGATCAGACCACACCTGTCAATTTTTGTACTGCTCCCTGTCCAATCAATAGTCATAAAAAATCTTACTTCTGTCTTACATTACTCCTAACAGACACATTAAAAGAGAGAGAGGGAATAGCATCTCAATTATAATAAATTAATTATGTTCATGATGCAAAAATCCAAGTATTGTCTCTTATCAGTTTTTTGTTATGATTATTTTGTCCAGCATTGCTCAAGAACATTGATCTCTGTCAAAGCTGTCATCTAAATTTGCTTACGTGGGATCGAGACAACCGTAACAGGAGACATCAAATGGCATTTTTTCCCAGGCTAGTTTAATTAATACATTGACAAATTGGCCATGGTGATAAATCATTTTGATTCCCATCAGCACATGCTCTCGAAACTAGCAGTAATTTATTTCAAAGTGATGTCAGTTCCTCAGTATCCCAGGCCATTCAGTCAGCTAAAATTAAAAATAAGATATTACAACAACTAAAGTAATGTTTTGCTGCTTTTCTAAAGATTCCTTAAAATAGATTGACAAAAAATTGTTTAATATAACAAACATCGAAAACATTGTATACTAGTCAATCTCATTATGCACTAAAAATTGTTACCAGCGAGCGTAAATGTTACCAAGTCTAAACCAATCAGAGAGTCGCTTTACTAGAGATGTCTCAGTCGAGTAACATTTACCCATTAGAGTAATCATTACCTTGGCGAGCGAGCAGATGTTTTTGAAATATCACTTGTTTTGTGGCGATCTGGCGAAATAATCAATGCATTCTTTTATTTTCATTGTTCTAAGGTGCAAGGAAATAGTTTTTGCCAAAAGTATAAAGAAACCAAAGTTCCGACAGAAAGCGCTAAACGCTGTTTTGCGAAAATATAGTCACGCATCAGGTCATCTTTGTTTCGTCAGTTGTCAACACGAGCGAGTTATTGTCGCTTTACCAGATATGTCTAGAAGAGTATTCATTACCGTGGCGAGCGACCAGATGTTATCGAAATATCACTTATTTTGAGGTGAACAGGATAAATAATCATTGCATTCTGTTGTTTTCACTGTTCCAAGGTGCAAGGAAATATTTTTTTTGGTCAAAAGAACGTTGGAACTAAAGTTTCGACAGGAAGGTTTGCATAATATTTAGTCACGCTTCTCACGTCGGGGTAACATTTACCCGGGCGTCTTATCAGATACACTGCAGAAAGGTGAAATCTATTTATGTGAAGTTTGTACGTCAGTAATTGTTAATACGCTATTTGGAAACTCGAACAGCTTTGGGGTTATATTGTCACGCGCGCGCGGCAACGATTAACATACATGTATCTGACGGAATAACTTTTACGCTACAGTGACTACCTCTTTTAATTATTGACATTGGAGTCTCGACTTAGACGTGAATTATCCAACAAATCATTACAAACACTCGTCGAAAACAATACGGACCGATCTAGCCTGCGAAAATTGCCGTCCTTCTTCGCTCGGGGCTCGAGTGGCGTTTCCTTCACGCGAAACGCCACTCGGGCCGGGAGCGAAGAAGAACGGCTGCTTTCGCAGGCTAGGACCGATCAAAAACAATACGGACTGAAAAACTTTGAGGTTAAACTTTACCCACGTTTGACCAATCAGGGAGCAGTTTTTCTAAAAGTCGTCTGGCCGAGTAAAGTTTACCCATGCAAGTAAACTTTGCCGCCAGCCGGTCACGAAATCATAACTTCAACTCGTTGTTTATGATCACAGCTACTGCACCTTTTTGTAGAAATTTGAATTGCTGCTACATCTTCCGGATTCTTCTAATACGAAACGTAGCATAACTGTTCTTCATATCAAACCAGAACTCGAATTATATTACTTCAGAAATGAAAACGGTTTTAAAATGAGTTAGAATTTGTCATGGTCCTCGTGGTAAAGTTTACCGTGATTTGCGCGCCAGATAGTTTTCGCGCCAATTATGACAGACATGTTCTTAAAAGCAAATTACTGTAGGGCCAGTTCAACTGTTCTGCCACCTAAAACGGCTAAATATTCTTCAGCATTATTAAATCGACTACGATCGAATTCTTACCTTTCCCTACAAATTCTACTCTTATCTCTCCGGGAAATCTCAAGTCCTAAAGCGGCGGTGCGGGAATTGAACACCATATTTCTTCATAATCACGTACTAATTTACGTGTTAATTTAAAGGTATAAACTAAAAATCCTAGAATGAAAACCTAATCGTAGCCCTTAAACCTAGCCCGTTTACAGCTCACTGATGTATCATGTCACCATCGGCATTTAAGCTCAATGTAAATAAATTTAGTCTATTAAAATAAGCTGGCGCGAAATCATGTTTTGTTGCAGCGAAATTTTCTATCCTCTAGCAGAGGTAATGGTATTTCAGTGGAGAGTTTGTTTTCTCATAATAAAATTCCACTATGAAAACATATCTCAATCTTACCCTGTGATCGACACCACCTTTGAAGGTACAACATCTGTGTAGACGTGATGTTTAGTCCCTTCGATCTTCTCACCGCTTCAAGCGTATTCGAACTGCAACTTGTTGTTATCCACACATTATTCATCTCTTCCGCACACTTTTCAAGAAGGAACTTAATTTAATAAGTGTAAGTGGCCTTGTTATTTTCGCGGACTTCCTCCGGCAGCGTGATAACTTTGCTTTTTACATACAATCGAAATATGCCTTCCACGGACATCTTGGCATATCCGATAGACTCAGTTGCAAACATTGTGAACAGTATCAAGGAGGATAAAATTGCTAAAGAGCAAAATTTTGCATTCCTTTACGAGCTGCAACACTTAAGAAAGGTTTTATTTGGCTTGTTTGCCCGATCTTCCGATTCACGTGCGAATAGGCTGGTTACAGCGTCTCTGTTTACACACGCGCCAAAAGAAAAAGCGAGCGAAGCGATCGCGAAGTACGCGCGGAGGGTGGGGTGGGGGTCTGGTTTCGCGATTTTATTCCCGCATTCAACGATCGCATAAAAATACGAGAAAATAGAGGGCTGTGAAAAAGCGGATATAAAAAGCGGATAAAAGGCTTTTCTGTAACGGCAGGGCATGTTTTTTTTTTCTTTACTCGCGTTCTACTCGAGGTAATTATCAGTGAAAGAACCAACTAAGAAGGTTTTATCTCAAGGGTCACTGGCAAAGTTTGCCACATGCGAGATGCCGTGGGAGCGTAAATAAAATTATAAATCAGAACATTGGTCCTCCTAGATCGTCATATATAACTTTAAATGAGAAACTAGTTTTTGATGTCATAAAACTGAAAATTTCCGCGCCTCTTTTGCTTCGTGATATATTTAAAATACATAAAGACGCAGAAAATACTAATTCCTGTTTTCACTGGGTCGCTTGTTTAAGGGGATTTTTTTCTTTCGGCTTTTCACGGTACGTTGTTCAGCGAATATTTTTATTGATCCTCCAAAGCCTTCCTGACAAAGTTACTAGTTAAATCTCATGCGTAACTCACAGATATATTTGTTTGTAACGTGTAACGGGAAAACTAATCAATGGTAATTCATTTTAAAAATAGCAGCGTTTTTTTTTTCTACCTTAGTTGAAAAATAGCCAGTATTTGATTTTAGGTTCCGTAGATGTCCAACCAAAAGAGAATCAGATACAACCAGTAAAGAAAATCAGACCAATTCTGCTATTTATAACTCATTTGAACCTGCACTAACCTCCAGCTCCCCACCGGACAGTAACCAAGATTGTTGTCCCAATGTGTAGTGCTGGAACTTCCCAGCATTTCCTAGTTTATTCTGCTGTGGGTTGGTCGTTGTGCATTGGTTCAGCTGTATATTAGCCATTCACTGAATTGTGAAACGTATTCAGACAACTGAAAATGGATTTCATCTTTTTGCCATCCGTATTCGTTTTTTTTGTGTGTGTTTTCGAAGTGGGATGACCTTAACCTACATCATTCATGCGTTTACAATGATGT
>JAHPZR010001653.1:20000-24315 GCA_019787425.1 Platygyra sinensis
AATATGGTGTTCAATTCCCGCACCGCCGCTTTAGGACTTGAGATTTCCCGGAGAGATAAGAGTAGAATTTGTAGGGAAAGGTAAGAATTCGATCGTAGTCGATTTAATAATGCTGAAGAATATTTAGCCGTTTTAGGTGGCAGAACAGTTGAACTGGCCCTACAGTAATTTGCTTTTAAGAACATGTCTGTCATAATTGGCGCGAAAACTATCTGGCGCGCAAATCACGGTAAACTTTACCACGAGGACCATGACAAATTCTAACTCATTTTAAAACCGTTTTCATTTCTGAAGTAATATAATTCGAGTTCTGGTTTGATATGAAGAACAGTTATGCTACGTTTCGTATTAGAAGAATCCGGAAGATGTAGCAGCAATTCAAATTTCTACAAAAAGGTGCAGTAGCTGTGATCATAAACAACGAGTTGAAGTTATGATTTCGTGACCGGCTGGCGGCAAAGTTTACTTGCATGGGTAAACTTTACTCGGCCAGACGACTTTTAGAAAAACTGCTCCCTGATTGGTCAAACGTGGGTAAAGTTTAACCTCAAAGTTTTTCAGTCCGTATTGTTTTTGATCGGTCCTAGCCTGCGAAAGCAGCCGTTCTTCTTCGCTCCCGGCCCGAGTGGCGTTTCGCGTGAAGGAAACGCCACTCGAGCCCCGAGCGAAGAAGGACGGCAATTTTCGCAGGCTAGATCGGTCCGTATTGTTTTCGACGAGTGTTTGTAATGATTTGTTGGATAATTCACGTCTAAGTCGAGACTCCAATGTCAATAATTAAAAGAGGTAGTCACTGTAGCGTAAGACTTATTCCGTCAGATACATGTATGTTAATCGTTACCGCGCGCGCGTGACAATGTAACCCCAAAGCTGTTCGAGTTTCCAAATAGCGTTTTAACAATTACTGACGTACAAACTTCAGATAAATAGATTTCACCTTTCTGCAGTGTATCTGATAAGACGCCCGGGTAAATGTTACCCCGACGTGAGAAGCGTGACTAAATATTATGCAAACCTTCCTGTCGAAACTTTAGTTCCAACGTTCTTTTGACCAAAAAAAATATTTCCTTGCACCTTGGAACAGTGAAAACAACAGAATGCAATGATTATTTATCCTGTTCACCTCAAAATAAGTGATATTTCGATAACATCTGGTCGCTCGCCACGGTAATGAATACTCTTCTAGACATATCTGGTAAAGCGACAATAACTCGCTCGTGTTGACAACTGACGAAACAAAGATGACCTGATGCGTGACTATATTTTCGCAAAACAGCGTTTAGCGCTTTCTGTCGGAACTTTGGTTTCTTTATACTTTTGGCAAAAACTATTTCCTTGCACCTTAGAACAATGAAAATAAAAGAATGCATTGATTATTTCGCCAGATCGCCACAAAACAAGTGATATTTCAAAAACATCTGCTCGCTCGCCAAGGTAATGATTACTCTAATGGGTAAATGTTACTCGACTGAGACATCTCTAGTAAAGCGACTCTCTGATTGGTTTAGACTTGGTAACATTTACTCTCGCTGGTAACAATTTTTAGTGCATAATGAGATTGACTAGTATACAATGTTTTCGATGTTTGTTATATGTATATTTCCAAAAAACTAAACTACATCAGTATACCAGGGTTTTGGAACTGCTGCATCAAAGTACTTGACACTGACAGACATACCTTTATCTGTGTTATGCCAGCCGCCACAGTAGTAGTTCAAAAGAGGTTCAGGAGGCTGCCATATTTCTCTTATATTATCTATATTGTGATGTCTTCGCCATGCAAGAGACTCACACAGCATTTCATACACCTGAAACACAATAGAAGCAAAGTTTCAAAAATAGCACCCTCATGGAATTAAGCTACAGTGTATGACAGAAATTTCACTTTTTAAAAAATGAATTTACAAATTATATTTTGATAATTCAGTTTCCTCTCAGTGAGAGAACTAAATTTCTCCACACATTAATTTTTTAGGCTGTTATTTACTTGACCATAGCAGTGTCCACTCAGAATGCTCTTGCTACTTTGGACACTGTTCACATAAACATTTCATTTACTTACAGCTTCATGTTAATTTTTTTTACTTTTTTCATTAATTATCTTATAAAGTGCCTCTAAATTCCCCATATAATGCGTAAATATACTGTAGATTTGAAAATTGAATTACATTGAACGTAAAGAAAATGAAAATTCAAGCCCAACTAAAATCATGTAAGCTGACCAATTGTTTCATTATGGATTCATAAAATGACATGAACATGTCAAGTTATTTTACTGTAAGTTGTTCTTTTACAAAAATAAGTCAAGTAAGAAAAATGGATTGTGTACTTTGCTCTTTGCGCAAGGATGATGGCTTTACATATCTGATAACATTTCGTCTAAATTTATCATGTCTGTTGTTGTTAATCCTTCACAGTCTCGTGTTGATATGATTTTTCATGGCATCCAAGCCAAACTTTAATTATATAAGAACATGTAATATTAACACAACATCACATTACCTTGTCTAAATTGAAGTCTCTTGCTCTGAGAAATCTTAAAAGATGAGCATCGTTCGGCATCTACAAAAAAAGCTATCATTAGTAAGGTGTAAACTTACTTTATAATAATTTATTGCTGAAAAAATATGGCATTAGGCTATACTGAATTTAAAACAACAATTTTTACCTTTCCTTGATGAGTAGAACTTAGTCTCTTGCGTAGCTGTAGGTGAATAATGAACAGAACAACCTGTTTACTCTTGTCAGTCAAAAAAGATGTATTTAATACAGTACATGCTAGCTGGGAAATGTGTAACCAAAAACACCATGATTGTTAATTAATGAAGAAAGATTTTGAGTAGTGACTTGAAGTAATATACCAAACACATAAGATAATATTAATTTGAAAGCATTATTTTCCACACAAAGAGAAGGGAGTTGAAAATATGATGCATAAAACAGTAATTTTGACAGACTTCAAGACATTTGGAAATGTGGACAAGAACTGTCTTGAGAGTTGATACGTTTTCTCAAAAGCAAAGAGCACAAAGTCTAAAAATAGAATGCAAAACACTGAATTCCCCGTGAGACTCAAGTCAATGTAACCGTGTTCTGAGGGAAATAAAGGGAATGTAAGCAAAGTTTTTGTTTCACAAGAGTTTTAGGAACACTGGCTTTTGCCCTTAAAGAAATCTTCAAAATCATCCACCATTCCAGTTTGTTTGTCTGAGTCTTGTCTGAGAGATGACATCACTTGCACACTTCGCTATTGAAACTAAAACTTATGATAAAAGGGAGAAATCATAAAAAATCTATGCTAATTAAGATCAGATACCAAACACTGTCAAGGTCATGATTTACTTGTTTAAACTTGATGCATAAAAAACCTGAAGCATGGCTTTCGCTGAACAAGAAGAATATCACTGATAGATTATTCTGGAATTTCAGTTGTGGATCAAACTTGTTTTAACATTTACCACTAACCTTAATGAGTTGATTCTCTTCTTTTGGGCTCAGTTTACCAAGGAACCTCTGGATGTAGTCATCATCAAGCTTGTAATCTAAACGATTAATCAAAGGCATTTTGAAATAACGCAAAATGAAATTTCAGGGCAGATTGTGCATGTTAGTACAGATTGTGACCTGAAGTGCACAAGTATCAGCACCTCAACACTGAAAGTGACAGCTGCCAAGTATCTCCCTCATGATGCCACTTTGCAACTCCTGGAAATGTCTATATTGTTTTTTACGATAACTGCAGAAATTCACGCGCGCTCATTGGCTAATTTTTATCGTCCGTACGCAGACAGACACATGAATTTAAAATTCATGCGACGCGTCAGCGAGTGAGAGCTGGCAATTCGACAATTTTTTATCGTAAAAAACAAATTGACGTCAGTTTTTAATGCGTCTGTCCTGTTATTGATAATGAATTTCGTCATAACATTGTCAAAGTAGTCTGCGGATCCACTCGGCTATTGCCTCGTGGATCCACAGCTACTTTGACAATGTGATGATGAAATTCATGATCAATAACAGGACAGACGCATAAAAAACTGACGTCAATTTGTTAAATTTTTTTTATTTTAGCCTACGTTTATGAACATCATAAAATTTAAACCTGAATTTACTTTCTTTTAACTCAGGAAAAAAAATGGAGAAGGAAACATACTTCATCTTTGCATTTTATTTAAAATCTGTCATAACATTTTCTTGAGGTTGCTGCATGATTTTTCCTTTAACATCATTGACAGAAGTTGAATTTGACTTTTTTAACACTTGAGAGGCAAAGTGTACTTTCATATAATATTTTCAATTACAGTCCCAACTTCAT
>JAHPZR010001654.1:0-2500 GCA_019787425.1 Platygyra sinensis
TGCTGCAGACAGAGTTGTAAAACTAACTGCAGCAATGGTTGCGAAGTAAAAACAAAGATTACTCGACTGTCGTTCGGTTCCCAGCAGCAATTAATATGCAGTAAGACTTGGCTCTAATATAAGGCCAACTAACAGATCAGTGGTTGCGAGGCATCGGTACAGAAGTTTTGATGGCGGATGAAGGGAAGACTCCTTGTGCAACGCAACTAGAATCAGCGTATTGCCAAGGATAGCAGTGATGGAAACAAAAACGTTTATAGCCGAAAGATACGTCAGCCGCCCTCCTGATGAGTGTGCTGTGCAAAGAAGCAGCTGAATGGTCTTCTTGTTATCTGTAATGGCCGAAGAGTTTTCCATTGCTTCTCGAGTTTCCGTGTTGCGACATGCAATAATGAAAATTAGTTGAGACGCTGACAGTCAGTTCAAATTACGTCATATTTAGGCACGTGAGCTGGTTGACTGGAGCATATTGACAGTCTTAACTGTAATTATCTCCAGGCTGTGACCTATACTTAACAGAATACCCAAAAGACTTAATATTAGGTCTTCGTAATATCTTAAAGAACACAGGAAGAAAAACTAAAACGAATCTCAGACCTGGTCCATGCAACGACGAAGAAGCTTTATTTTAGCCTGCGAACAGGCTCCCAGCGAGGTCGGAATAAAAAAGAGCGAGCGAGTGGGAGTCGGAGGTTCGTGACTCCGCGAGCGAAGCGATTGGGACGAGGGGGAGCCTGTAGTTTTGTTTTCAATGTACCGTTCCGCCCCTTGGTGATTAGCCTGTTACATATCTGTCAAGGAGGTAATTAAACCTGTCAAAATTGATGGGTTTCCCCGCGCTGATGAATCGGCTTTTTGTACATAAAATAGACAGGCCAAACACGACGGTAGGTTGGAAAATTCGGAATGACGGAATTCGGAACCCGGAATTCGGAATATTTGGAATACCCGGAATAAATAAAAAAATAAAACATAAATAAAACATAAGTAAATAAATAAATAAATAAATAACTGAATGAATAGTCTAAAAAGTCGCATCATTTCTAACTGCACGATAGATATGTCAATTTCTGTCTCTTCCTCCGGTCTCCTTACTGCTTTACAGCCAAAGAACAATGCAAAATACATTTCCCTGATCGCTTCGCCTGCCTGACAGTGTTATCAGCATTATCTAACCACAACACGAAATTAAGTTCCTTTCTTCAAAAACTTAATACAGTAGTATGTCATGTTAATACAGTAGTATGCCAGTTCTTTCTCTCCTTTTTCGTCTCCTAAGCCGATGGTAAACGCTCTCAGGCCTAAACGTATCAACTCTTCAACCTGGACTTTCATTATGGACGTCACAAAAAGGCGTCACAACTAAAACACAAGCATGGTCTAGTTTCCACCAGCCTTTCAGTAGACGCGGCAGCAATTGAAAAGTTAGACTCTTCCCAAAACCAGTCGGTAGAATTACAAAAACATCGCGCTTCTGCGCCACAGTTCCAGGCATAATAACTTCTGCTCACGTTTCAAACCAGACTGATATGACGAAAATGTTGCAAAAAATTGCTCAAAGCTGCTTCAAATTCGTCGTCAGTGAAACTGGGCATTGCACGCGGAAGCCATTGTTGACGGTCTCGGCAAGAATTATGCTAATTCACAAGCAGTTGTCAAGATCTGTCACTGATTATTTATCTCAGAGCTGTCAACAGCCATCGATTCAACCAATCAGATCTTGATACCAGGAGCTGGTATCACGGAACGGCGGCATCAATAAAATGTCTACAGGCTCCCCTGCGCTCCCCCCTCCTCACCAGACCGCTCTCGGCTCGTCCCGCTAGCACCTAGACTACACTCGGCTATCTCTCCCTAAACCCAACCGAACCGGGAGCCTGTTCGCAGGCTAGCTTTTTTTCTACGGTTAGGCCTACCGTCCACACTAATCCATCACGAAAATGGAGCTTGTCGAAAGTGCAAACCGGCTTCGCGTTTTAGTGTGGACCGAAGACATTTTGAAATTAGAGTTTTTCGAAAATGATGACCTCTCGTTAATCATGTGATCTTCCCTCAAACACAAATCCAAAATGAACCAATCACTGTTTCAGTTTTAAAATTTATCCAACATAGTGTGCACGGAAAACGTTTGATACGTTTTCAAAGTGAAAATTTCGTTTTCAAATTTGTCCGGCGATGTGTGGAAAGGACCTAAGCTGGATATCAATTGAATAAAGTAAGTAAGCAGTCTGACAAAAAAAAAAAAGAAAGCGAAAGACACGATTCATGTTTATTCTGCTAGAAAAAATGGAGTGTAAGTTTTTGTCGATGGTCGAGGTTCGATGGTAAAATGTTGATGGTTGAGGTCTCGCGCGCGGAAACTCGCAGCAACGAAAGAGCCCTGTTTGGTATCGATTCAAGAGAGTACAATACTAAGGACGTAATATCCGTCTGGACAAACTTAGACAGGCATATGCAGTTCGTCTGTTTATAAGTCTCTGGTATAAAGACGAGCACAAGA
>JAHPZR010001654.1:7500-16734 GCA_019787425.1 Platygyra sinensis
GTATGCACCGCTCCCAAACACCACCGTGATGCGAACCATAAGGGGGATTGAAGCTCCATTTGATGTTTTTCTGCAACATCGCTTCGTTAATCTTGTCGTGATTCCAGGCCTGAATTGACTCGCGTAACTCGCGTTCTCCGCTTGTGAAGTTAGTACCGTTGTCTGATCTTATCTCTTCAACTTGGCCTCGTCTTGCAATAAACCTTCGCAGCGCGAGCAGGAACGAGTCGGTATCTAGGCTATGAGCTACCTCGATGTGAACTGCGCGAATGGTTAGGCAGGTAAAGATGACTCCGTATCTCTTGACAAGACTTCTACAACGGCGCACTTGAAATGGACCAAAACAATCCACACCAACAGTTGTGAAGGGAGGTTTGTCGGGAACCAAACGTTCTTCCGGTAAGTCGGCCATTTTCTGCTCACAGAACGGTGCTTCGCGCCTTCTGCAACTGTAACAACCCGTCAGGACTCTTCTGACTGTGGAATTTGCTTTGATGATCCAATATTTTTGGCGTATCATGCTCAATACGTGTTGTCTCCCTGAATGACCTGAAAGCTTGTGATAATAATCAACGATAAGATCTGAGATATGGCTGCTCTTCGGCAAAATAATCTGGTGCTTAGCTTCAGGCGGGATACAGGCACGAGCCAATCTTCCACCAACGCACAACAACCCATCTTTCAGAATCGGGTCCAATCTAAAGAGAGGACTGCTTCGCTTAACGCCTTTGCCGCTTCTCAGTTTACCCAGCTCACTGAACTCCATTGGGTAGGCTGCTTGCTGAACAGTTTTCAGTATGGCTTTCTCAGCATTCTTCATCTCTTCTATGGTAACCAATGACTGTTTCCTGCCGGGGGACTTCGGCTGACCAGTTACCTTCCGATCCTTAGCGGCCATGAGGAGGTTGTTTCGATAACGTAAGATCCACGCGATCGACTTCTTCAAACGATGCCAGCTAGAGAACTTCTGGAAACGGTCGGCTAGAGCTGAACTGGACAAGACAACTGATGCTACCAAAGACGTCGCCTGGGATTTTACTACCGGATCAGGTTTCACTTCCGGGTCTAAGTCCCGGCTAGCGCCTCTGAAGTCTGTCTCTATCCCTCGTTTGGAGTTATCCGCTGCAACCTTATCTGTACGTCAAGACAAGATGCTCAAGAGAGAGATTGAAATGCCACTCAGCAACCCTTCTGTATTTTGGACCGACAGCATTTCCGTACTGCGCTACGTGAAAAACGAGAACAGGCGCTTTCACACCTTTGTCGCTAATCGCATTGCAATAATACGGGACAGCTCTAGTCCAGACCAGTGGTACCATGTGGAGGGAACCTTGAATCCAGGTGACCATACGTCTAGAGGGTTAACAGCTGAAGCATTGCTTAACTGTGAGAGGTGGCTACTGGGGCCGGAGTTCTTGTGGAAGTCTGAGTGCCAGTGGCAAAAGGAATTCGATACCTCACTTGTTATCCAGAATGATGACCCGGAAGTGAAACCTGATCCGGTAGTAAAATCCCAGGCGACGTCTTTGGTAGCATCAGTTGTCTTGTCCAGTTCAGCTCTAGCCGACCGTTTCCAGAAGTTCTCTAGCTGGCATCGTTTGAAGAAGTTGATCGCGTGGATCTTACGTTATCGAAACAACCTCCTCATGGCCGCTAAGGATCGGAAGGTAACTGGTCAGCCGAAGTCCCCCGGCAGGAAACAGTCATTGATTACCATAGAAGAGATGAAGAATGCTGAGAAAGCCATACTGAAAACTGTTCAGCAAGCAGCCTACCCAATGGAGTTCAGTGAGCTGGGTAAACTGAGAAGCGGCAAAGGCGTTAAGCGAAGCAGTTCTCTTTTTAGATTGGACCCGATTCTGAAAGATGAGTTGTTGTGCGTTGGTGGAAGATTGGCTCGTGCCTGTATCCCGCCTGAAGCTAAGCACCAGATTATTGTGCCGAAGAGCAGCCATATCTCAGATCTTATTGTTGATCATTATCACAAGCTTTCAGGTCATTCAGGGAGACAACACGTATTGAGCATGATACGCCAAAAATATTGGATCATCAAAGCAAATTCCACAGTCAGAAGAGTCCTGACGGGTTGTTACAGTTGCAGAAGGCGCGAAGCACCGTTCTGTGAGCAGAAAATGGCCGACTTACCGGAGGAACGTTTGGTTCCCGACAAACCTCCCTTCACAACTGTTGGTGTGGATTGTTTCGGTCCATTTCAAGTGCGCCGTTGTAGAAGTCTTGTCAAGAGATACGGAGTCATCTTTACGTGCTTGACCATTCGCGCAGTTCACATCGAGGTAGCTCATAGCCTAGATACCGACTCGTTCCTGCTCGCGCTGCGAAGGTTTATTGCAAGACGAGGCCAAGTTGAAGAGATACGATCAGACAACGGTACTAACTTCACAAGCGGAGAACGTGAGCTACGCGAGTCAATTCAGGCCTGGAATCACGACAAGATTAACGAAGCGATGTTGCAGAAAAACATCAAATGGAGCTTCAATCCCCCTTATGGTTCGCATCACGGTGGTGTTTGGGAGCGGTGCATACGCTCAGTTCGAAGAATTTTACGCGCTCTTCTCCAAGAACAAACGACAGACGACGAAGGTCTTAGTACTCTTATGTGCGAGGTAGAGAGCATTTTAAACAGTCGCCCCTAAACAGTGTCCTCCGACGACCCTAGAGATTCAGAGCCCCTAACGCCGAATCATCTTCTGTTGCTGAAGTCCGATTCTCCAATGCCTCCGGGTACTTTCCAAAGAGATGACCTATTTTCTCGGCGCAGATGGCGTCAAATTCAATACCTAGCTGATATTTTTTGGAAGAGATGGTCTCGTGAGTACCTCCCTTTGTTGCAGAGCCGCCAGAAGTGGCTACACCCCCGCAGAAATCTTACAGTTGGAGATGTCGTGCTAGTTGCTGCTGAGAACACCAATCGGAATTACTGGCCTCTTGGAAGGATTCAACAGGTTTTCCCGGACAAGAAAGGTTTCGTTCGTAAAGTCAGAGTCAAAGTGAAGTCTGCCGTTCTCGAGCGCCCTGTTGACAAGCTTGTTCTGTTGGTTGAGAAAGAGGAATCAAAGCACGCTGAGCCCTGAGAGTTTTTCACAAGCATTTCTATAGACAGTTCGTCAGATAATATATTGACATTATCATTTAAGCGATTCCAGCGACTTTTCTCTGAGAGTTTTTGTAGTGTTATCTTTCGCCTTGATCTTAGTGGTGATGTTGTAAGTGCTTCGTTCAACTTCGCACTTAGGGGCCGGGATATGTAAGATCAAAGGGCGTTGATTAGTGTTTAGTTGGTGTTGATTAGTGTGTAGGTAGTGTTTCGCTTCAAATTGTTTAGTATTTCTTGTAGCCTGTTCATTAGTATTTTATTGTTTTTTGTTTGTTTTCACACTTTCGCTCGTAGTCTTTTACCGTTCATCACAATTTGCACCTTTAGTTAAGTCTCGTCGTGTTGTGCATGTAATTACTACGTTTTGTATATATAAGGCTTAGTTTTCTTGTTATTTGGGTTTGGCTTGGAGCAGTTTTTCTTTGCAGTCGCGCTGCACGCAGTTTAATATAGTTTTTTCCCTCCCAGTTGAATTGAGTTGTCGCCGAAGGCAGTTGAATGTTGCTTAATGTAGTTTTCTTTTTGTGGCCGTTACAATGTAAGTATATCTTTACCGTCGTTTCTTATTAGCTGTATTTCGTTGGCAGTTGGTACAATTCTGTTTTTTATTCATGTTGTAACTTTTAGTTCGTTTACCTTTTAGTTTCAACCTACGGATTAAAGTATACGTCAATGTGAATGCATCCGTCGAGTTGAGAACGTTTGTCCGCAGTTATAATTACCATAAAATAAGGGACTGGCAGAAACAAGCATGGTCGTAGAGATTTATAATAAAACGGAGATACCGCGATTTTCACCTTCTGTTGTAAATTCAAGAAATCGTAAGATATTTACCTTCTCAAACACATTAATAATTCAACAAGTTAAAACAAAGAAAATCACAACCGTGAAGGAGGTTTGGATACCCGGTCTTAATTAGCATACATTTTGACGATTTTACTTCTCCGTTGACTCCTTAGTTTTAGTTTCGATTGAGAAGATATATCAAACACTCGAGACAGTGTTTCATCGGCTATCCTAAGACCCCGAATTTTGTCAAAAATACCCCGCTGCGCGTCGTATTTAGTAAGTGTTAAGTATTAAATCTACAAGCGTTATATCATGAATGTTGTTTCTTCAAGTGTTAAATGAGTCTGTGAATTGAATTTAGCTGAAGTTTTGAACGACCAGAAAATTTATACTAAAACATTTAGAGCATGAGCTCGAGATTTCTCTGCGTCGGTGGTAGTTCACTACTAAATTTTCTCTGATTCTTATTGGTTTAAATTGATCACGTGATGCGATAGTGCGACAGTGTTCATCCACAGAGAGAAACTATCAGCCCATTGTGCCCGTCCAAGGAAAATACCCGGATGGATAGTAGACGTCCGTGAAAATTTTCCTGTAAACAAGCGGGCTTATAGAAAATAATCAATTAGGTGGGTTTTTGTCTGTTTTCTTTTTGAAATTTTACATTTGAGTTTTAAAACGGCTTTCATCTAAAAAAGCTGAAAATAATTTAATAAGATTCTTGAAAAGGGGCGTGTAAAAAAATTTAGTCAGTGGTGAGATTTCTATTTAAACAATAGAGTACTATTCTGTGTTGGAACTATCAGTCTGATAGTTGCCCCTTGGAAATTTTATGATCTTAAAACTAGCATATTTGCCCTCGAAGTTTCGCTTCTCGGGCAAATATTTGTTTTAAGAATATTTCCGAGACATAACCTTGTATTTGAATAGTCGACCTTCTTAAGCTGTGGTTAATTCTGCTTTACCTTGAATTGTTTCCACAGCTCTTGCTCCTGGAGTGGTCGGCCTTGTAAGAGGGTGATCTGGACCAAGACTCACTGAGATCTAAACAACAAACAATATCAACTCATTTCGCATGTTTAAAAAGGGATGTTGATTTTCAATTCATATTCATGTACCTTTTTCTTGTTCTTTGGCTGTTCTGATGGTGCAGCTTTCTGTTGAAAATTGAAAAAGTAAAAAAAAATAATACTAAACAGAACTATAAGTTTCAAAATTAGCAGTGATCAATAATTAACATATATTGATAAAACCTTTCTCTGGGCAAGCACTTTATAGAAGGTATTTACCTATGTACGTGGACTGGTAAAGATTTATTGAACCCTGCTTGCAATGAATGTAAGAAAAGCATACGAAAAAAATACTTGTCTGCACAGGCTAATATGGCCATTACACTTATGGGCGCAATCCCATAAGTTACTGAGCTTTAATTTTAAATAAAGCCTAAGGTTGTCTGTCTGTCTGATTGTCTGTCTATCTGGCTATCTGATTGTCTGTCTATATATCTGTTTGTCTGTGTATCTGTTTTGTTTACACCAGTTAAACACTGTCTACATTAACTGTAACACTATTTAACAATTAGATTATTCGCTCTCGATTTCTATGAGGTGATAGTTGATTCGGCCTTCGGCCTCATCAACTATCACCTCATAGAAATCGAGAGCGAATAATCTAATTGTTTTAGTAGAATTCTTACTAAAAGTAAGTTCAAATAACGGTTTCCAGTTATTTCTCGACGTATTATTAAACTTTGCGCCTTAGAAAGATCGCTCGGATTGAATTGTCATTCGAAATTGAAGTTGTGTACGCGCGCTTATCATTTTTTCAGTAATTTCAACTTTTTTTAAGTCAATAAACTGTAAATGTCCTTCGATAAGTCTTCTCAGGAATTTTATTATCTTTTTCCATCAAAAGTTTCCGCTAAAACTTAAGCAAAACGAAAAAAAGTCGTCATTTTGTAAACTAGCTCCAGCCACTGCACACTAATGGCTGATAGTGTGCAATCGCTCAGCCAATCAGATTACAGTATTTGCATTAGTATACTAGTAGAATTCTACTAAATATATTTAGTAGAATTCTACTAGTATACTAATGCAAATGCTGTAATCTGATTGGCTGAGCCATTGCACACTATCAGCCATTATTGTGCAGTGCCTGGATCTCGTCTACGAAATGGCGACGTTTTTTCGTTTTGCTAAGTTTTGGAGGAAAATTTTCGATGAAAATGGATAATTAAAATCCTGAGAAGACTAAACGAAGGACATTTATGGTTTCTTGACTTAAGGTGGCTCAAAACAGTTTCCAGCACTTTCCAAGACGTAGATTTTGATGGGTCATAATTACCACTCTTTATCAATTGATGCTACAATCATGGTATCAAAAAACTGCCCAATCACTGGTGAACACGTTGGTATTATTTTCGTGATACAATAGGTTACCATAGCAACACTATGACCTGCTAAAAGCACCCTTAATTCCAGCTTTAAGCGCTTATATTTCAAAAACGGCACGGTGAAATTTTTTTCTTATCATGGAATTTTAATAAGCAGGATAAGATGCAACTTTTCGCAAAGTTTAAAAAAATTCTGTACATGGGGTTCAGAGCCACCTTAAATTTTCGAAAATTTATGAGGTGATAGTTGATGAGGCCGAAGGCCGAATCAACTATCACCTCATAGAAATCTCGAGCTCATAATCTAATTGTTAATAAGTATCTCACAACTTGCAAACAACGAGTTGCAACTTACCTCTAAAAATAACTTAAGAGATATTCTTTTGAAAAAAGGTAGCTGAAGAAAACCATGACGGAAATGGCAACGAAAATGCCACCAAAAAAAACCCAGGCTCTATGAGCCGAACAATGGCTATGCGCATGCGTTATAAATTGTCCTCTGCAAATCAAATGACCACATTTCACGTATTTTGGAGAACGTGAACCACGACAGCTGTTTAGAATTTCGTTTGGAATCGCTTGCAGGCATTAAATATTTAGTTTGAGCAAGCTTTCCAAAGCCTGAAGTACTGAACTGGTCAAGTTACAACCCTTCGTCCTCTCTAGACAATGTTCAACATTACAGATAAACCGGCAATTTTGCTCAACACATAGCACGCATGCTGTTCAACAAATGTTGAACCCTGGTCTTCAATCTATGGGCTACAGACAAGCAATATACCATTGAATACTGAGTGTTAAGTAATTCCTCTCCAAACAACTCTCCATCAAGTGGCTCAAGCATCTCTTGCTTGTCCAGTTCAGCATCAATAGCATCTCCCTCCTAATGACAAGATGGTAAAAATAACACTCTCGATACAAAGGTGTTATTTCTACTAATGACAAGATAGTAAAAATAACTCTTGATGTAAATGTATTTCCCTCCTGATGACAAGATTGTTTTCATATGTCTAACCTAGGCTTAAAGAGCAGAGTGCAGAGTAAATAGTGGTACCATGTGGTTCATACTGTATATTCTCTGTTGCTGCAAAAATCCACAATCTAAGTTACGATTGTCCACTATTTAACAATAAGACCAGTAGCCCGAAAGGGCTACGGGTCAATAGCCCATGAGGCGAAGCCGAATGGGCTATTGACCTGTGGCCCTCGAGGGCGAAGGGTCTAATTGTTTTAGTATCACCCAACTAGTCGGACAGAAAAGGCAATAATAAAGTTTACAAATGCAAGTTGAAGAAATATTTATTTGGGAATAAAACGAAAGAAAAACCGGCGAATTTCGCTACTCGATGACTATTACTAATAGTCCCCTAGTAACGTAGCCAATTAAAATGCAGGATTTGCATTAGTCCACTAGTTGGGTGATACCAATAGGAAATTAGTCATGAGCCCTTCAACTCAGGAGGTGAATGATGAAAGAGTGTCAAGGCCACTGGATGGAGTTCATGTGAATCCTTTGGTCATTGGCATGGGTAAGAAATGATGAACAATACGTTTAACGACATTGCCTAAAATGGTTTGTCTACCACAAGTTAATAATCATGAAAACTCACATCATCATCATCTTCCTCATCTTCATCGTCAGACTCAGGATCATTTGAAGCAGTTGGATCATCTGTAATTCAAATACAATCTTCAAAACTAACACAACCAACAACATGTCATACACCTAACATGCGACGACTGCAAGCCATCACAATCAAAATGTCAGTCTAAAGTCAAAAATGGTCTGGCGCCTCCTTACAATTACAAACTTATTTGTTTTTACCAGTTCTCAGTATCATCTTAGAAATCGGCCATTTCCGAGTTCCCTTGTGCCTCTGTTTCAAAGAGAGTCCAAGTGCAAAACCATTCTTATTAAAATGACTTTGATTTGAATGAAAATGAAACTTCATGCAAAACTTATCTTATATGAAAGGTTTCACAATTAGACTCGTTTTAAAACAGAGGCACAAGAGAACTCGGAAATGGCCTATTTTGGTTTCACCATACCCAGATTTTAGACTGTTGCTTGTGACAAAAAAAGCCTGACTTATTAAGGCCCTATCATTTGGTCTAAACTCGATAAATCCATTCGTTTGTCTGAATCATTAGTGCATCAAATTGGTTAATTTCACACGCCTGCTGGACAGTACTTATAAAGATTGCTTTTTTATGCAACAACCAACAACTGACTTAAATTGCATGACTCATTGTTTTATATATTTTGCAATAATTACATATGTACGTATATTTCATTTTTATTAATTATTACATAAGTAATTGTTGTTATGTGTCACATTTAGAGTACATTGTATGCTAGCAACTTGGACACATTAATGAAGTTCTTGTCTCATCTTATTCCACCAAGCTGACCAAGGTATCATAATTTTCTTTACTAACACAAAATAAATGAACCCGGTTGATACAGGTGTCCAAGGGAAGTGCCTGTAGCAAAGAAAAGTGTCTACACCATTTTCAAGTGATGACTAATGACTTCATTGCTTAATGCTGCCATACGACATTTATCAGTCCTTACTGCCCCCAGTGCCAGGTGCCACATCATTTATCCAAAGGAATGCCACAAGACATTCCTTTGGATAAACGTCGTGCTTATGTCACGTGCAATTTATCCTGAATCGAAGCAAGGAGAATAGGGAACTAAATCCATTTCCTTGAAAACCGCCATCTTGATTTTCTGGATCGAGTGAAATCATTTTTTGGCGGCTTTTAGCATTGACAAAGTGTTGGTTAGATTTACAGTTGTTAAGGTAATTCCCCTGAAATAAAACTGACAATAGATTTTCGTGCAAACTTTGCCCAATAAATATTTATCATATGAGAACTTCAATTTTGAAATAAAAAGGGGGGTGCCCATACTCATTAAGGAGCACTGGGGCAC
>JAHPZR010001656.1:0-5000 GCA_019787425.1 Platygyra sinensis
AGACTGCTGAATTTGTGCATGTGTGTTTTGTTCAATCACTGTCTAGGAATAGATGACAGGACAGTGCTAAGAGAGCTGCAGCAAAGCTTTGAGATGCCTTACTTGCACCAGCTGTTCAGTCAGAGTTCCTCCACGATTGATCATGATGCAAACATCGTTGAGTAAATTCAGCAAGGTTCTTACATACTAACATGTAAACAGCAAAAGTCTTCATATAGCTGGCCAACATGTGGTTGATTTTGCTGCATTGGGTTTTTTTTCATGGTGCAATATGACAGCCCTGAGTTGGAGAGAAGATTCCACAGAGAGGCCATAGAGAGCAGTAAAGTCACTTATAGGATCAAAATGCAAGATAAGAAGGATAAAATCCATGATTTTAGATATAATTTTAAGAATTTGAGTCTAAGCAGCCAGACTCAGGAAATCTCGAAAAAGTATCCACTTCCATTATGTCTGTTCTAGTCCATGATAGAGGGATTCTTCTAACATGTTAACCTCCCATGCATTTGCAATTTAAATTTTGTTTACAATTGTTCTACTTGTAGATACTCCCATGCATTCAGTTGCATAATGTAACAAAATGTGCGATTGTAACCTCCCAAATGAGTGACTATGGTCTGAATCGGGTAGTAAATTAAGTTGGTAAACTCACATTATCCGAATCTGTCTATATACTAGTGTGGCCATTTCAGCTAAAATGATAGCCATGTTTTATCAGTGTTATTGTAATTTTGATGTTGCTTAGCAATTTCTCTGACAAAACTGCCTCACTCAAAAGTCTTTTTAAGGTAACAAGGAGTTTTACTACCATTTTATCCACTGATACTTTTGCATACAACTAATCATGCAAGTGAATATCAATAAGAGGGGAATGGAGTATGAACATTATATAGGAGTATGTATGTAATTGTATTTTTTAATAATTTTTTTTTACAGATAGAGCTGATTGAACAGCTTTCTATGTAGATAGTAATTTTATTTTTCAGCACTCATTTCTTTAAGATTTAAGGATCAGTATTTTGGTATTGTCAGCTTTTGAATCCAGTTTTGCATACCACTGAATGATCATTTCTCTCAATTCTTTTTTGTAAATTTTACCCAGGTGTATTTATTGGGAATAATGTCAAACCCTGACTGAAAATTGTGTGATTCCGGAAAGTGTCCATATACCCACTACATGGAACTTACTAATAGGTTATTGGAACATCTGAGCCGGGTGTACAGGTTGCAAAAGGCTCTTTTTCAAAGGAAAGCGTGAATTTAAATTAACTAAACTGGGAAGAGGTTTTCAACCAGTTTCTGTAAGGACGAAAGACTAAGCGGGATATCTTGAATAAAGTAAGTAAGTAGTCTGACAAAAAAAAAACAGAAAGCGAAAGACACGATTCATGTTTATTCTGCAAGAAAAAAGTGGAGTGTAAGTTTTTGTCGATGATCGAGGTTCGATGGTAAAATGTTGAGGGTCGAGGGCGCGCGCGAGGAAACTCGATTGGTTTTGTTTTTACTTTTGATTGGATGAAAAAGTGGCGCGAGTTTTTTTTTTCATGCAGTGTAGTTAAAAAAAACCAATTAATTTTCGACACTTAAATTAAAACTGCTCTAAAATGTTCAATTAAGTCAAATTATTTACCTATGGGTAAGCAAATTGTTACTTTTATTTACTTCCGGCAAGAAGAGCTATTAAATAAGTGCTATATTTCATATCTATGTTATTTTTTAGTCAAAGCGTAAATAACAAGTGTAAAACAAAATACTAATATGATGACAGAAAACCGCATAGAAGGTGAAGGAGGAACACATACACCTGTTCAAACTTAATCACTGGTCATTACGTGTAACGAACATAACTCAAAGAATTTGATGTTTTAAATTAAACCCATACCATATTTAAAGCCCATGGTTAATATACATACAAATTCTTCATGCTGGATGCAATACACGTTGTATTCGTCTTCGATTTTGATTTTTGTATAGAAAATGGTGTTCTGTTTTATCGGGGAGATACATAAGTGTTTCTTTTCTACAGACCTGCCCTGTCATCTTATATATTCCCCTACCCCTCCCTGCCCCTTCAACCTCTCTTCAGACACACTCCTTAATTTCCCTCCAAAACATAAAAAACGTCCTTTTTTGGCTATAAAAATACATTATGTCGCTAACACTTAATTTAAAAAACGAGTTTCAATGTATTTGTTTTGTGGATTCAGCATTATTCCACGTGCTACATGGCATATAATCCACCTACTGCAGTCTAAACGACCTTATATACATTTTTCCCTTGAAATATTCCCCGTGCAAACAGTTCTTTATAGTCCCTTAGGTTTCACTTTTACTACATAATTAGTAAATAAATATGTTAGTCACCTACAGCAATAGTAATAATGTCAACCAAGGTCCTGATTATGTCAAACTTTCAAAATATATAAAATATATGTCTTGATTTTTGAAAACGATGTTAAAAAACTGAGCTCCGCCTTAAGCGGGCGTTTTATTTTTTTTCTCAAAAGGTGACGATACAAAATATAAAAGGAAAGTCAGACTGGGTATGGTTTTTCTTTCTCTACTCGTTTATCTTTCTTTCAATGCCGTCCTTTCTCTATTTCTTTACCTTTTTCATGGCTTAGAGGCAGCCTTAAAGGGGCTCAGTCACGGTTAAACGGTTTCAAAAGTTTAGCTAAAGTTTTCAGATTTCTTGTTTGCAATCCGTGTCAATCTTCTCCATCCTTATCCATCCTTGTTCCTTTATGGTTTATTATTATCTCTTTGGTGTTTTTCTATCTTTATAAAGTGTCATTTTCAGGTTTCCATCAAGTTAACGGTCATTTTGTCGATGCTCAAAATAACTCAAAATACCATGACTGTGCCCCTTTAAGGAGTAGTGAAATCAAGGTGAAATAAGGGTGATATGGGCTAAGTTCTTTGACAGCGTTTTCATAAATCCAGACATATATACCGTTCCAGGCAACACCTATCCGTCTCCTACAGAACTGGTTTGAAAACCTCTTCCACAGTTTAGCTTAATTAATTCACTCTTTCCTTCAAAAAAGAGGCTTTTGAACCTCACCCGGCTCAGATGTTCCAATAACCTATTAGTAAGTTCCATGTAGTGGGTATATGGACACTTTCCGGAATCACACAATTTTCAGTCAGGGTTTGACATTATTCCCAATAAATACACCTGGGTAAAATTTACAAAAAGAATTGAGAGAAATGATCATTCAGTGGTATGCAAAACTGGATTCAAAAGCTGACAATACCAAAATACTGATCCTTAAATCTTAAAGAAATGAGTGCTGAAAAATAAAATTACTATCTACATGGAAAGCTGTTCAATCAGCTCTATCTGTAAAAAAAATTATTAAAAAATACAATTACATACATACTCCTATATAATGTTCATACTCCATTCCCCTCTTATTGATATTCACTTGCATGATTAGTTGTATGCAAAAGTATCAGTGGATAAAATGGTAGTAAACTCCTTGTTACCTTAAAAAGACTTTTGAGTGAGGCAGTTTTGTCAGAGAAATTGCTAAGCAACATCAAAATTACAATAACACTGATAAAACATGGCTATCATTTTAGCTGAAATGGCCACACTAGTATATAGACAGATTCGGATAATGTGAGTTTACCAACTTAATTTACTACCCGATTCAGACCATAGTCACTCATTTGGGAGGTTACAATCGCACATTTTGTTACATTATGCAACTGAATGCATGGGAGTATCTACAAGTAGAACAATTGTAAACAAAATTTAAATTGCAAATGCATGGGAGGTTAA
This sequence comes from Platygyra sinensis, assembly GCA_019787425.1. NCBI lineage: Eukaryota > Metazoa > Cnidaria > Anthozoa > Scleractinia > Merulinidae > Platygyra > Platygyra sinensis. Next base: position 3,788 of record JAHPZR010001656.1, read on the forward strand.
CATGTTAGAAGAATCCCTCTATCATGGACTAGAACAGACATAATGGAAGTGGATACTTTTTCGAGATTTCCTGAGTCTGGCTGCTTAGACTCAAATTCTTAAAATTATATCTAAAATCATGGATTTTATCCTTCTTGTCTTGCATTTTGATCCTATAAGTGACTTTACTGCTCTCTATGGCCTCTCTGTGGAATCTTCTCTCCAACTCAGGGTTTTCATGTTGCACCATGAAAAAAAACCCAATGCAGCAAAATCAACCACATGTTGGCCAGCTATATGAAGACTTTTGCTGTTTACATGTTAGTATGTAAGAACCTTGCTGAATTTACTCAACGATGTTTGCATCATGATCAATCATGGAGGAACTCTGACTGAACAGCTGGTGCAAGTAAGGCATCTCAAAGCTTTGCTGCAGCTCTCTTAGCACTGTCCTGTCATCTATTCCTCAGACAGTGATTGAACAAAACACACATGCACAAATTCAGCAGTCTTTGCTCTAGAGTCATTGTCAAAAAATGACCTCATGATCTGCTCTAACAAGGACTTCATATATGCAGGAAATGATCTGTGTCATTCCTTCAAAAATGGAAATCCTGGAGGCTTTGTTGGTCTAGGCCACACCCCGTAAAAGACTTGAAGGATAATAAACACGATAGTCTCCATTTGGGGCGAAAATATGCTCGGATATTTATCCTTGGACATTATCTGTTCCTCGAAGCTCACAGTTTTCCTCGAGCTACGCTCTCGGAAAACTGTTCGCTTCTCGGAACAGATAATGTCCGCGGACAAATATCCTAGCTTATTTTCGCGCCAAATGGAGACTATTGTTTATTTATTATTCAACAAATTGTAACACTATCCAAATATGGTCATGATGCTCTCGATATCTGTCATCCGTAGTTAACAGATAACCGGCGATATACGTAGCTTCGTACGTGGGAAGAAAAAGTGAAGTGAAAAAATGTCCACAGAAAGGTTTAAAAATGTTACGAGCTTGCAAATCAATTTTGTTATCAATTTCTTGAACAATACAACGATTATCCTGCTCAATCTCGCGGAATATCGTCTGATTTTAGCCGACTCGGCCTACGACCTCGTCGGCTAAGTATCAGACGATATTCCGCGCGATTTCGCAGGATAATTGTTAAATAGTCAACGGTAGTATAGCCAATCAAATTCACGGATTCACAATAGACTACGGTAAATTTATACT
>JAHPZR010001656.1:10000-32500 GCA_019787425.1 Platygyra sinensis
GTATATAAATTAGAGGAGGTTTAACTAGCTAGAGAAGCGAAACTAGTTCGGAAAGAAGAACACAACAAGTCGACCATGTGCTCTCTGTTCTTCTCTCCCATGCTCCTCCTTGCCTACTTCATGACATACATATACGAAATGTGACATACACGTCATCCCTCCTTTTCTCGGAGGAATTCGAACAAGGACTAACAATCCTTCGACCTACAACGTAAACAGAACGTATACAAATTCAACTTTAAAGGTAAAAGCCCTTATGCCATAAACATATCGACAAAGTCAAAAGTTCAAATTGCATGTTTCAGCATGAGTGACCTCAGCAACACTTCTAAAATCAAGGTCACAACGTTCTCAATCACAAAAACCTTAATCACAAACTTCTCCGATTTATCCACTCAGTAAACATCTTATGGAGATCAGTACATTATTTCAAACCATAGTCTTTGTATCTCTCTGCAGGTCTCCTGTCCCTCTGAGGTCTCGGAGTCAAACTCGGTGTTGATGGCGTGCTAGGTACTGTCGCTCGATCAATATCAATGTCCTCACGGATGCCAACTGCGTCGTTTCCACTCTCTGTACTTGCTTATGCTGACAGTGTACTCCTGGTTGGAGGTTCACTCTGTGGTGTAACAGGTGCTGCTGGCGTCAATTCACTTAACTCTTGACTTGGTACCGTGGTGGGTACCACAATTCCGTCTTGGCTAGCAGACGATGTCCTGGGTGTTAATACAGGATCATCCACCATAAACCTCTTCACATGTGAGGTGTTTCTCGTTATTGAGTACTGGTTCCCACCTGGAGCCTCCACGATGACACTGTTACAGGTCTTGCTTACCTCACGGTATGGCGTTGGATTAAATGGTGTCGAGAATTTGTCTTTTCTCTCTTGGCTCACTAGTAATTGATCACCGACTGTAATATCTGATGTTTTCGCATTCGCTGCTTTGTCGACATATACTTTAGTCTTTGCCTTCACTTCTGCGTGTCTACCCCGAGTTTCTGGGTCTCACGGTAATCAGTCACATATCTTGTTAACCCCTTCTTCTATCTATCTGTCTACCCCTTCAGCTTGGGCAATGCGAATTGTCTTCATTATAATAGTCCACAACAATATCGAGTGTCCAGATGGAAGTGGTCCTAGTAGATCTACAGCCAGGTCTTGCCAAGGACCCTCGGGCAATGTCGTTGACGTCAAACGCTCAGGTAGTTTGGGCATGCAACCAGTTGACATCCATAGCAAGATTTGCAGAACGTCTCTGCTGCCTTATCGATACTAGGCCATCATACCTTGCTTCTCAAATTCCTCTTTGTTCCTACATATATACAACTCCTAAGTGTCCCTAATGTGCTAAGGATATTGCTTGGGGCCTTAGCTTGTTTGGTAGTACGATATAGCTACCTCTTAAGACTAGCTGTCCGATCACACACAGTTTCCCTGCAGCTGCTGCATAAGCCTTGCATTTCTAAAATTGACCGGTTTTAATCACTTCTCTCAGAGTTTTCAACTCTTCATCCACTGCCGATGCTTCTTCAACTTCTCTCGCGGTTAGGGCTGCGGGTGTGGCACTGACAGCTGCAAATCGAACATACTCTTCTGCACCATGTTGGCGATTTCTTCTTTTGTTTTGATTGAACAAGCATGAGAGGGGATCAGCTACATTGCTTTGTCCTGGAGCATACACGACCCGGAAATCATAGGCGGTAGACGAATTACCCAACGTTCGATTCGGGCACTTGGTTTGGAACTGGGTCCATAGATCACTTCCAATGGCTTGTGATCGGTCACCAGATCAAACCGCATTCCATAGATGTATGCGCGGTACCATTTGCATGCCCAAACAAGGACAAGGGCGTCCTTCTCCGTCCGGGACTATCTTCGTTCACACTCTGCGAGGCTGCGGCTTGCATAGCAGATTGGTCCCCATGCCCCATTTTGGTTTTGTATTCACACAGCTCCAAGGCCAACAGGGCTTGCATCTGCAACAACGGTGGTTGATGCACTCTTGCTAAAGTATGCCAATGTGCCTGCTTCAGCCATGCTTTGCTTAAGCGACTCAAAGGAAACCTTCCTTCTGATCGGGTCCAAAGTGGAATGGAACATCTTTCCTAGTTAGTTTCCTCAATGGTGCTGTAAGGGTTTCGAAATGGGGAATAAATCTGCTGCTATACTGAGCCAACTCTAATAAGCTTCGAACTTCATTGACTGTTTCCGGCTGTCTTGTTTCTTGCTGAGCTCTAACTCTTTCTTCCGTAGGGCCGATTTTTTTTCAGACAAAAGAATTCCCATGAAAACCAATGTGTTCACATTGAACAGGCATTTGTCAGCGTTGGCAGTCAAACCATGCTGTCTGAGGCGTTCCATGGTCTTGAAAAGGCGCTGGTTATGAGTTTCCTGGTTGGGGCCAACGCCCTCTATCTCCCAGCCAGAGCGGTGGATATCTCATGTTGGTACAGCTCACTTGCTGAACTCACGTCACACTAAACAATAGGCGCTTATATCTGTATAAGCCCTTGTGTGTCACAAAGGTAGTAATCTGGCGTGAGTCTTGACTAAGCTCCAGCTGGTGGTATCCCAATTTTAAATCTAGCTTGCTGAGAACCCTTGAGCCATTCATGCTGTGTAGCAGCTCATCGACTGTTGGTAGGGGGTGTCGCCCACGTAGGATGACCTCCTTTGCTCGCCTCATATGGACGCAAAGACGGATGTCGCCATCCGCTTTTGGGATAATTACTACTGGGTTCACCCATGGTGTAGGTCCATCAACTTCTTTTATGATACCACAGTCCAGTAGACCTTAAATTTTCTCTTCTACGTTCTCTTGCAAATTGAAGGGGGTTCTGAGTAAGGTTTGCAATTTTGTGGGTGTATTCAAGCATAAACGTGTTTAATAAAGTTGGACAATACAAACTTCCTACTTCTTCTATTGTTCGAATGGGAACTACTCCTTCATTGCTCTTTAAATCATTAAACATGACCACGAAGCATTGAAAATCACCCAATTTCCACGATTGAAAATTAAGCAAACAGATGAAGTTAAACCTGTTTATTCAGTAGCATAGTACAAGGAAGCTCAACTGCAATAACCTTTAGCGCATATGTAAAGCTACCTAAATGCATTCATTAATTTTCAGCTAACTAGTTTCACAAACACAAAAACTCTCTGATCGACTTTTTTACATCTTTTTTTCCTTTCTTGATCTTTCAGCGATAAGAAGATGAATTTAAACAAAGAAGAGAAGCTGTTGATTCCCAAATGGCATCAAGAAATGGAGATGATCCGTGAATAGAAATTATATTACTGTACTGTATGTCTAGTTTACTTCGCGTCTACATTTTCTCATAACACACATTACACCTGGCATCTGACGCGAGAAAACGTCCCTCTTCAAAGAAATGTAAAATGAAATAAACCCGCTACATGATTAACTTTTTTTGGTTATTTTGGAGAAGCAGGTGATAAATCTCGTAAGCAATTTATCATCTTAAATGACAAGTAGTGTTAGAATGGCAGCTAAAATAAAAATAGCAAACTACTCATATTTTAGTACTCCCTCAGGGCATCAAGTTGGCAGTTGCGATTATTCTACTTGCCTTGCCAAATTGGCAGTTGCTCTCTATAAAGAAGGCCATCTGCGTGAAAGGAAAACAATTCTGGAAACTTCCAGTTGCACTTTTCTTTTCCTACTATACGAACTCAGTCATTACAAAAGTTACAAAACCAATCCTCTTTAAGCTACAGATGATACAAGAAGCTTGCGCTTTTCAGAGAAGGCGGGTGATTCCATATTAAAAACCGCTGTTGCGTCTGTCTGGCAGGAGACACCTGACTGAGATGAAGCCTCTAACAATTACAAAAACATCGACATAGTCATGTTGGTTCTTGTCAGTTTTGTGGACAAGTGTCGCTGAATAATATCAATTTACTCGTTCGAATTTGGATTCGCCTTCAGGGCTCTTTTGAATATTGCACAATTCGTAAAACTTCGTCGGACCTCCTTCATCTATTGGGAAATTTTGCACCTTATCGATTTTTTTCCCCGACAACTGAAACCCTACAAGCAAAAAGAGCACAAGCATGATTAAATAATCAGAAACATTCATATGCATGAGGAGCCAAAAATTTTAATCGTCCATTCAATGTGTATTTATTCGGCATGTCTATTAAACGTGTTTTGGTAAAGTTAAGTCCACTTAATCTATTGTTCGAGTTGGAACTACTCACACATTGCGTTCTACATCATCAAAAATGATCTCGAAGCCTTACAAATCATGCAGTTTCCACGCTTGAAAGTTAAGCAAACAGATGAGGTTAAGCCACCTTGTCAGTTAAGTACGAGGAAGCTCAGCCACACTAGAATTTTCAGTTAGCTTATGTATAAAGCTACATAAACTGATGCATTCATTGATTTTCAGCTAACCAGTTTGACAAACAAAAAAACTGTCTGATCGTGTTCTTTACTTCTTGTTTCACTTCCTTGATCTTCCAGCAATAAAGAACTGGGTTCAAAGATGAATTTAAACAAACAAAGAAGCTGTTGATTCCCAAATGGCATCAACAAATGGAGATGATCCATGAATAGTAATTACAGCTATGACTATACTGTATGGCAAATAACAAGCTATTAATGTAACTTCCTTAATTTCCCTCCAAAACATAAAAAACGTCCTTTTTTCGCTATAAAAATACATTATGTCGCTAACACTTAATTTAAGAAACGAGTCTCAATGTATTTGTTTTGTGGATTCAGCATTATTCCACGTGCTACATGGCATATAATCCACCTACTGCAGTCTAAACAACCTTATATACATTTTTCCCTTGAAATATTCCCCGCCCAAACAGTTCTTTATAGTCCCTTAGGTCTCACTTTTACTACATAATTGGTAAATAAATATGTTAGTCACCTACAGCAATAGTAATAATGTCAACCAAGGTCCTGATTATGTAAAACTTTCAAAATATATAAAATATATGTCTTGATTTTTGAAAACGATGTTAAAGAACTGAGCTCCGCCTTAAGCAGGCGTTTTATTTTTTTTCTCAAATGGTGACGATACAAAAAATAAAAGGAAAGTCGGACTGGGTATGGTTTTTCTTTCTCTACTCGTTTATCTTTCTTTCAATGCCGTCCTTTCTCTATTTCTTTACCTTTTTCATGGCTTAGAGGCAGCCTTAAAGGAGCTCAGTCACGGTTAAACGGTTTCAAAAGTTTAGCTAAAGTTTTCAGATTTCTTGTTTGCAATCCGTGTCAATCTTCTCCATCCTTATCCATCCTTGTTCCTTTATGGTTTATTATTATCTCTTTGATGTTTTTCTATCTTTATAAAGTGTTATTTTCAGGTTTCCTTCAATGTAACGGTCATTTTGTCGATGCTCAAAATAACTCAAAATACCATGACTGTGCCCCTTTAAGGAGTAGTGAAATCAAGGTGAAATAAGGGTGATAGGGGCTAAGTTTTTTGACAGCGTTTTCATAAATCTAGACATATATACCGTTCCAGGCAACACCTATCCGTCTCCTACAGAACTGGTTTGAAAACCTCTTCCACAGTTTAGCTTAATTAATTCACTCTTTCCTTCAAAAATGAGGCTTTTGAACCTCACCCGGCGCAGATGTTCCAATAACCTATTAGTAAGTTCCATGTAGTGGGTATATGGACACTTTCCGGAATCACACAATTTTCAGTCAGCGTTTGACATTATTCCCAAGAAATACACCTTGGTAATATTCACAAAGAGAATCTGATTGAGAGAAATGATCATTCAGTGGTATGCAAAACTGAATTCAAAAGCTGACACTACCAAAATACTGATCCTTAAATCTTAAAGAAATGAGTGCTGAAAAATAAAATTACTATCTACATGGAAAGCTGTTCAATCAGCTCTATCTGTAAAAAAAATTATTAAAAAATACAATTACATACATACTCCTATATAATGTTCATACTCCATTCCCCTCTTATTGATATTCACTTGCATGATTAGTTGTATGCAAAAGTATCAGTGGATAAAATGGTAGTAAACTCCTTGTTACCTTAAAAAGACTTTTGAGTGAGGCAGTTTTGTCAGAGAAATTGCTAAGCAACATCAAAATTACAATAACACTGATAAAACATGGTTATCATTTTAGCTGAAATGGCCACACTAGTATATAGACAGATTCGGATAATGTGAGTTTACCAACTTAATTTACTACCCGATTCAGACCATAGTCACTCATTTGGGAGGTTACAATCGCACATTTTGTTACATTATGCAACTGAATGCATGGGAGTATCTACAAGTAGAACAATTGTAAACAAAATTTAAATTGCAAATGCATGGGAGGTTAACATGTTAGAAGAATCCCTCTATCATGGACTAGAACAGACATAATGGAAGTGGATACTTTTTCGAGATTTCCTGAGTCTGGCTGCTTAGACTCAAATTCTTAAAATTATATCTAAAATCATGGATTTTATCCTTCTTGTCTTGCATTTTGATCCTATAAGTGACTTTACTGCTCTCTATGGCCTCTCTGTGGAATCTTCTCTCCAACTCAGGGTTTTCATGTTGCACCATGAAAAAAAAACCCAATGCAGCAAAATCAACCACATGTTGGTCAGCTATATGAAGACTTTTGCTGTTTACATGTTAGTATGTAAACCTTGCTGAATTTACTCAACGATGTTTGCATCATGATCAATCATGGAGGAACTCTGACTGAACAGCTGGTGCAAGTAAGGCATCTCAAAGCTTTGCTGCAGCTCTCTTAGCACTGTCCTGTCATCTATTCCTCAGACAGTGATTGAACAAAACACACATGCACAAATTCAGCAGTCTTTGCTCTAGAATCATTGTCAAAAAATGACCTCATGATCTGCTTTAACAAGGACTTCATATATGCAGGAAATGATCTGTGTCATTCCTTCAAAAATGGAAATCCTGGAGGCTTTGTTGGTCTAGGCCGCACCCCGTAAAAGATTTGAAGGATAATAAACACGATAGTCTCCATTTGGGCGAAAATATGCTCGGATATTTTCCTTGGACATTATCTGTTCCTCGAAGCTCACAGTTTTCCTCGAGCTACGCTCTCGGAAAACTGTTCGCTTCTCGGAACAGATAATGTCCGCGGACAAATATCCTAGCTTATTTTCGCGCCAAATGGAGACTATTGTTTATTTATTATTCAACAAATTGTAACACTATCCAAATATGGTCATGATGCTCTCGATATCTGTCATCCGTAGGTAACAGATATCCGGCGATATACGTAGCTTCGTACGTGGGAAGAAAAAGTGAAGTGAAAAAATGTCGACAGAAAGGTTTAAAAATGTTACGAGCTTGCAAATCAATTTTGTTATCAATTTGTTGAATAATACAACGATTATCCTGCTCAATCTCGCGGAATATCGTCTGATTTTAGCCGACTCGGCCTACGACCTCGTCGGCTAAGTATCAGACGATATTCCGCGCGATTTCGCAGGATAATTGTTAAATAGTCAACGGTAATATAGCCAATCAAATTCACGGATTCACAATGGACTACGTAAATTTATACTAATCAGTTGTAGTCAACGCCAGTTAGAAATAAAACATGTTTTAGCGCCCAAGTTGTTGTCGCCATGTTGTAAAAGAATTGGTTCATGCTTTTAGCTGTTCATATATCGAGTTATGGATGCACTTGGGAAGTTTGGAGAGCACTCAAAAAGCTAGAGTTGCTTCTACGCTTCTTTCGTGCTCTCCAAACTTCCTGCGTGCATCCATAACTCGATATACGCACGCTAAGCATGAACCAATTCTTTAATTTCCACGATTGAAAATTAAGCAAACAGGTCAGGTTAAACCTCCTTTATTCAGTAGCATAGTACAAGGAAGCTCAACTGCAATAAAATTTAAGCCCATTTGTAAAGCTACCTAAATGCATTCATTAATTTTCAGCTAACTAGTTTCACAAACACAAAAACTCTCTGATCGTCTGCTTTACATCTTGTTTTACTTGCTTGATCTTTCAGCGATAAGAAGATGAATTCAAACAAAGAGGAGAAGCTGTTGACTTCCAAATGGCATAAAAAATGGCGATAATCCATGATTAGAAATTATAGCTATGACTGTACTGTTTGTCTAGTTTACTTCACATCTACATTTTCCTGTAACCCACATTCACCTGACATCTGACGCGAGAAAACGTCCCTCTTTAAAGAAATGTGAAATGAAATAAACCCGCTACATGATTAACTTTTTTGGTTATTTTGGAGGAGCAGGTGATAGATATCGTAAACAATTTATCATCTTAAATGACACGTAGTGTTAGAATGGCAGCTAAAATAAAAATAGCTAGCTACTCATATTTTTACAGAGCATTAAGTTAGCAGCTGTGATTATTCGACTTGCCTAATTACCAAATTGATGGTTGCTCTCTCTATAAAGAAGCCATCTGCGTGAAAGGAAAACAAGTTTGGAAACTGCCAGTTGCACTTTTCTTTTCCTACCATATGAACTCAGTCATTACAAAGTTGCAAAAACAGTCCTTTCTAAGCTACAGATGTTACAAAAACATCGACATAGTCATGTTGGTTCTTGCCAGTTTTGTGGACAAGTGTCGCTGAATAATTTACTCGTTCGACTATGGATTCGCCTTCAGGGCTCTTTTGAATATTGCACAATTTGTAAAAATTCGATCTCTTTCATCCATTGGAAATTTTGCACCTTATCGATTTTTTTCAGCTGAAACCCTACAAGCAAAAAGAGCACAAGCTTGATTAAATAATCAGAAATATTTATATGCATGAGGAGCGAAACTTTTCAATCGTCCATTCAATGTGTATTTATTCGGCATGTCTTTTTAAACGTGTTTTGGTAAAGTTAAGTCTACTTAATCTATTGTTCGAATTGGAACTACCCCTTCATAGCGTTTTACATCATCAAAAATTATCTCGAAGCATTACAAATCCGGATCCAATTTCCAAGCTTGAAAATTAAGCAAACAGGTGAGATTAAGCCTCCTTGTCAGTTTAGTACGAAGAAGCTCAGCTACACTAAAATTTTCAGTTAGCTTATGTATAAAACTACATCATCTGATGCGTTCATTAATTTTCAGCTAACTAGTTTGACAAACACAAAAACTGTCTGATCGTGTTCTTTACTTCTTGTTTCACTTCTTTGATCTTCCAGCAATAAAGAACTGGGTTCAAAGATGAATTTAAACAAAGAAGAGAAGTTGTTGATTCCCAAATGGCATAAAGAAATGGAGATGATCCATGAATAGTAATTACAGCTATGACTATACTGTATGGCAAATAACAAGCTATTAATGTAACTTCTACCCAAATTGCAGTAGACACTGTTTTTCTGTATCTTGCAATATTGAGGGGAATTCCTCCATGGTTGGGCTGTCCTTGCGGTTGCTGAATTTGATTCTGCCGAAGCGTGAATAAAATTTTCAAATAACAAAAGAGTGAGACCAAGATACAAACTAATATTAATGTGAAATTATAGGTTTTTCCAATCGGGAATTCCCAAATCATCGTCACAGCGAAACCAAAGCTGACAATCCAGAAGGAAGTAATTAAAGCTCCAACTCGCCTCAAAGTTACAATGTGTCTGTATCTTAATCCCAACAACAGAGCGAGAAGTCTGTCCACACTTATTGTGGTCATTGTTAGCAAAGAAACTGCAGACAGAGTTGTAAAACTAACTGCAGCAATAGTTGCGAAGTGAAAACAAAGATTATTCGACCGTTGTTCGGTTGCCAACAGCACGTAATATGCAGTAAGACTTGGCTCTAATATAAGGCCAACTAACAGATCAGTGGTTGCGAGGCAGCGGTACAGAAGTTTTGATGGCGGATGAAGGGAAGACTCCTTGTGCAACGCAACTAGAATCAGTGTATTGCCAAGAATAGCAGTAATGGAAACAAAAATGTTTATAGCGGAAAGATACGTCAACTGTACTCCCGGTGGATGTGCTGTGCAAAGAAGCAGCTGAATAGTTTTCTTGTTGTCTGTAATGGCCGAGGAGTTTTCCATTGCTTCTCGAGTTTCCGTATTGTGACAGAAATTAAGGAAAATTAAGGAAAATATGTAGCAACGCTGACGACTCAGTTCAAATTACGTCATATTTAGTCACGTGAGCTGGTTCACTATAGCATCTTGACTGTCTAACTTTATCTCAAAACTGTGACTGATCTATACTGAATAGAATACCCAAAAGGCCGTATTGTTCTTCTTCAGTTGTCTTAAAGAACACAGGAAGAAAAAAACAAATCTACGACCCAGTCCACACAATTCTGCTAGAAAAAAGGAGTGTAGGTTTTTGTCGATAGTCGAGGTTCTGGGGTAAAATGTTGAGGGTCGGGGATGCGTGCGAGTAAACTCGTAGCAACAAAAGAATTCTGTTTGGTATCGATTCGCTACTTAATTGAGCATTATCTTACAATGGTGCTTAAATCAACCAGAAAGTTCGAAATATCGCTGTCGTGTTCTCTTAGTGCATAAATTAGAGTAGGTTTACCTAGCTGGAGAAGCCAAACTAGTTCGGAAAGAGGCACACAACAAGTCGACCATGTGCTCTCTTTATGCTTCTCTCTCATGCTCCTCTTTGCCTACCTCATGACATACATACACGAAATGTGACATATACGACATCCCTCCTTTTTCTCTGAGGAAACAAGGTGTAACAATCCTTCGAGCAAGAATGTAAACAGAACGTATACAAATTCAACTTTAAAGGTAAACGCCCATATGTCATAAACATGTCGAAAAATTGTCTCCGCATGGGTGTCCTCAACAACACTTCTAAAATCAAAGTTACAACGGTCTCAATGACAAAAAACCTTAATCACAAACTTCTTCAATTTATCCACTTAGTAAACATCTCATGGATATCAATTCATTATTGCAAAACATAGTCTTTGTACCTCTCTGCAGGTCTCCTCTGCCCCTGAGGTCTCTGAGTCAAACTCGGTTTTGATGGCGTGCTAGGTACTGTCGCTCGACCAATTGCAATGTCCCTACGAGCGGCAACTGCTTCGTTTCCATTCTCTGTACTTGCTTATGCTGACAGTGTACTCCTGGTTGGAGGTTCACTCTGTGGTGTGGCAGGTGCTTCTGGCGTCAATTCACTTAACGCTTGACTTTGTACCGTGGTGGGTACCACAATTCCATCTTGGCTAGCAGACGGTGTCCCGGGTGTCGATACAGGATCATCCACCATAAACCTCTTCACATGTGAGGTACTTCTCGCTATCGAGTACTGGTTCTCACCTGGAGCCTCTACAATGACACTGTTGGCGGTCTTGCTTACCTCACGGTATGGCGTTGGATTAATGGTGTCGAGAATTTGTCCAGTGCTCGAACTTAACAGTCGTTCACTCGTCGAAAACGAGTAAAAATTGGCCAAAACGAGTGAGTTTTTTTTAGCTACTAGTCGTCTTCACGAGTAAAGTTACCCCGATGAATAATTGCTTTAATTTACATCTTGCCAAAGAGAGCTAAAAGTGACAAAGAAAACGAGGAATTTCTGAAAACGAACGCTTCAAAAACATCGAGGAAAAATACAAGGCGTTCTCCTGGCAGGTAATAGTCTGGGTTCTACTCTGAAATGAATTGCATTGTGGGAATATGACCGGTTTCCTTACCGTGTTTCCAAAACTTGATGGCATCTATATTTTCTTTCAAAAGACAACTTGCTCAAACGTCCAAACGAAAACAAGTTCAAAGCTCACTGAATACTTTCTTCGGAGGAAAGCAAGACCGAAAGAGTAACACGACACCTACAAGGCCTGCTGCAGCTCCGACCAAGAAAAAAGGAAATTTCAGGAATCGTGGAACGAAAGGCTACACTTCAGAATACCCGGCCACTTAACATCTGTTTTCAAATGCTGCTACAAAAGTCCCACAGTGGTCATAATTAACATAATAACTGTATATAAAAACCATGAATATACCTTCATCCACTGTGGGACCGCGGACCGCGGTAGCATATAAGTTTAGAGCTTACTTCATACCTTATTCACTGACTGCGAGACTGCGGACTGCGGTAGCACTTCAGTTTTTAAATACTTATTCATTGACTGCAGGACTGCGGACCTTTAGTTAAACACATAGTTTAACACTTATTCATTAACTGCGGGATTGCGGACCAGTAACTTTGCTCCCGAGACCAGTAAATTCTAAGCCTACTGGTCCGATGGAATACCAGAGCTCAAAGTTAACTTCGAGCACTGATTTGCTTTTTCTCTCTGCCTCATTAGTACTTGATCACCGACTGTAATATCTGATGTTTTCGCATTCGCTGCTTTGTCGACATATACTTTAGTCTTTGCCTTCACTTCTGCGTCTCTACCCCGAGTTTCTGGGTCTAAACGGCAATCATTATGCAGCTCTGGCAGCTTCCCTCTCATCTTCCTATTGAACAACAATTCGGCAGGGCTTTTTCCAGTGTTGGTGTGATCAATACTTCGGTATTTCGTCACATATCTTGTTAACTCCTTCTTCCAGTCTACCCCTTCAGCTTGGGCAATGCGAATTGTCTTCATTAAGGTGACCTTCTGCCGTTCAACTTCCCCACTGGCTTAGGGCCATTATTGTTGTCTTGAGATGCATGATTCCATTCTGTAAACTGTATTCCTGGAATTCTCCAGAGGTGAATTGCGGTCCATTGTCTGACTTAATAGTAATGGGAAGACCGTGGCGGCTAAAAATCGCTTCTACATTGTCAATTACTTTCACAGTGGTGGTTGATGTCATGAGTGTATACTCATAGTAGCGACTATAATAGTCCACAACTATATCGAGTGTCCAGATGGAAGTGGTCCTAGTAGATCTACAGCCAGGTCTTGCCAAGGACTCTCCGGCAATGTCGTTGACGTCAAACGCTCAGTTAGTTTGGGCGTGCAACCAGTTGACATCCATAGCAAGATTTGCAGAACGTCTCTGCTGCCTTATCGATACTAGGCCATCATACCTTGCTTCTCAAATTCCTCTTTGTTCCTACATATATACAACTCCTAAGTGTCCCTAATGTGCTAAGGATATTGCTTGGGGCCTTAGCTTGTTTGGTAGTACGATATAGCTACCTCTTAAGACTAGCTGTCCGATCACACACAGTTTCCCTGCAGCTGCTGCATAAGCCTTGCATTTCTCAAATCGACCGGTTTTAATCACTTCTCTCAGAGTTTTCAACTCTTCATCCACTGCCGATGCTTCTTCAACTTCTCTCGTGGTTAGGGCTGCGGGTGTGGCACTGACAGCTGCAAATCGAACATACTCTTCTGCACCATGTTGGCGATTTGTTCTTTTGTTTTGATTGAACAAGCATGAGAGGGGATCAGCTACATTGCTTTGTCCTGGAGCATACACGACCCGGAAATCATAGGCGGTAGGCGAATTACCCAACGTTCGATTCGGGCACTGGGTTTGGAACTGGGTCCATAGATCACTTCCAATGGCTTGTGATCGGTCACCAGATCAAATCGCATTCCATAGATGTATGCGCGGTACCATTTGCATGCCCAAACAAGGACAAGGGCGTCCTTCTCCGTCCGGGACTATCTTCGTTCACACTCTGCGAGGCTGCGGCTTGCATAGCAGATTGGTCCCCATGCCCCATTTTGGTTTTGTATTAACACAGCTCCAAGGCCAACAGGGCTTGCATCTGCAACGACGGTGGTTGATGCACTCTTGCTAAAGTATGCCAATGTGCCTGCTTCAGCCATGCTTTGCTTAAGCGACTCAAAGGAAACCTTCCTTCTGATCGGGTCCAAAGTGGAATGGAACATCTTTCCTAGTTAGTTTCCTCAATGGTGCTGTAAGGGTTTCGAAATGGGGAATAAATCTGCTGCTGTAATGAGCCAACTCTAATAAGCTTCGAACTTCATTGACTGTTTCCGGCTCTCTTGTTTCTTGCTGAGCTCTAACTCTTTCTTCCGTAGGGCCGATTTCTTTTTCAGACAAAAGAATTCCCATGAAAACCAATTTGTCCACATTGAACAGGCATTTGTCAGCGTTGGCAGTCAAACCATGCTGTCTGAGGCGTTCCATGGTTTTGAGAAGGCGCTGGTTGTGAGTTTCCTGGTCTGGGCCAACGCCCTCTATCCCAGCCAGAGCAGTGGATATCTCATGTTGGTACAGCTCACTTGCTGAACTCACGTCACACTAAACAATAGGTGCCTTATATCTGTATAAGCCCTTGTGTGTCACAAAGGTAGTGATCTGGCGTGAGTCTTGACTAAGCTCCAGCTGGTGGTATAGAGTGTGTGCATTGCCACGCAATAAAAAATAAAATCAAAAACCATGCAGTGGATAAAGTCAATAAATTGTAATATTGTAGACGATAGATAAAAAAGACAGTTCTCCACGTTTAAGGTGCGTGTGTTGTCCCAAAGTTGAGATATTCGTCGAAATGTTTCGCGCAAAAATTGTAGAGCTTAGTATGGAGCCACCATGTTGGAGGACCTCCTTGATCCTCAAACATGGCGGACGGCAAATACTGTAAACATCTGAAACTTACTTTGGCTGCCTGGTCGACTGATTTTCTGAACCGAGCCAAAAAAAACATTTACACATGGACTTTTCCTAGTACGTAAACTCCTAAAATGGCTGAAAATCGCGAGCTAAGTGTATATTTTTCGACAAACGTTATCTTAGGGTGCGTTCGTTTGGGATATTCCGGAATAAGACTATATTCCGGAATATATTCCGGCTATTCTGCTCCTGGGAGCAAAATAGCCGGAATGGAAATCCAGGTATTCCGGAATGAGAATAGCTCCCAAACAAACGCTTACTCGCATTATTCCAGTTATTCTTATTCCGGATTGATCCCAAACGAACGCGCCCTTAGCTTTATGTCACGCACGGCGATAACTTTGAAATTCCGAATGCTCTGGTTTCCAAACGAAGGGCGCTATTAAGCTGGAAAGTTGTAAACAGGTATACATTTAGTGCCTCTTATGTCTGATGAGGATAAAACCTTTAGTGGCTCTTTAGTTTAGAGTTGACAATTTGATGACGTCACCACACTCTATACCCATTTTAAATCTGGCTTGCTGAAAACCCTTGAGCCATCCATGCTCTGTAGCAGCTCATCGACAGTTGGTATGGGTTGTCGACCACGTAGGATGACCTCGATTGCTCGCCTCATATCGACACAGAGGCGGATGTCGCCATCCGCTTTTGGGACAATTACTACTGGGTTCACACATGGTGTAGGCCCATCAACGTCTTTTATGATATCATAGTCCAATAGTTCTTGAATTTTCTTTTCTACTTTCTCTTAGCTTGCAAATTAAAGGGAGTTCTCCTCAACGGTTAAGTAGAATTTTTGTCATTAATATTCTCCTCTATTCTTGCATTCCAATATTTTTAAAATTAGTCATAATTTATTGTCATGAATATTTATTTAACTATTATTATTTATTTATATATAGTTAATTTATGTATTACTTAGATAGTGCAGGTCCACATCAGGACTTTTGTCTTGCCAATTTTTATAACCTGCTTCATCAAATAAATTATATATGTATGTATGTATGTATGTATGTATGTATGTATGTATGTATGTATGTATGTATGTATGTATGTATGTATGTATGTATGTATGTATGTATGTATGTATGTATGTATGTATGTATGTATGTATGTATGTATGTATGTATGTATGTATGTATGTATGTATGTATGTATGTATGTATGTATGTATGTATGTATGTAACTGATTTCACTTTTGGGTCTACGTGTAATGTCACTTGCTCAGACTTCAGTTTTCCAATCCCACTAAATTCTTCAGGAATTGTTGCTGCAGTGTCTGCTTGGTTTCAGCAACTGTAACGATGTCGACACCCATTCTCAACACTCCTAACTTCATTGCAGTATCTTTGCACGGGAGTGGCACTCCTTTCCCTTTAATGACTAGGAATTCAGCTTGCGCTTTTCCTTTTCGAATTAACACTTCAAACATAAAACGACCTTTTACTGTGAGGGGTTCCTTGGATGCATAGGCATATAGCCTCCTATCAATAGGAGCAGCTTCTGATATACATTTTATCTTCTTAACGTACTTAGTTTTCAAATCTTCCCAGGTTTTTTCATCAACAATGTTATTGGTTGCTCCAGAATCCACCAACATTTCTAGTTCTACCCCACCAATAGACAACTTAAGCAGATTTGAATGAACTTCGTTATAGTGACACTGAAAGCGTAATCAACTTGCTCCCAATTAGCTTCTAGCTCTTCTTGCACTTGATTTACTCCTCAATTCTTTAGTATGGCTTTGCAGACGCTAGCAAAATGATCGCTCTTTTCCTTTACATTTCCTACAGGTCTAACCCCTAGCAGGACATTTTGGATCTCTACCCAGGTGCCCACTCGACCTACAACGATAACAGTGAATTCCATCTTTCTTTCGCTTTTGTTTACCATTTTCGTAAACCCGGTTTGCTTCTTCTTTACTCGGCTCACTTACACCGAGATGAGACATTTGGTGGTCTACCTTTCACACTGTTGTACGATTTCTAACATGCGAGCGAGTGTTAGCTCCTCTCTTTCCTCAAGCAGTTTACGCTTTACATAGTCTGACGTACAATTACACAGGAGAGCGTACCTTACGTGTCTCTTCCCTGGTTGTCAAAGTCTGCACCAGAATGGCAATCCTTTCCTTCTTTTCTTAATCGAATAACAAACTGCAAAACGATCTCACCTTCTTTTTGTTGGAGTCGGTGATTTCTGGCGGGGTGAAAGCTGCATTCACTTTGAAAGAAAATCATGATCTATTCAATAGCTGCTCCAGGCGGCGGCGTAAGCGGCTGCTTCGCCTGTACCCGCGAGAGTAGAGAATATTTCTTGTACATCCTGGGCCTGAAAAATAAAGGGGTTACCTCGGTGTAAAAACCTTTTGTTGTCTTTGTTTTACAGGCACTGGTGAGTGTCAAAAGTTTTCACAACCGAGGAAGCAGCCAGAATGAGAACATCGCTCTTCTTTATGCCTCGAGTTTGCATTTGTAGTCTCAGTGATAATGAGACTTTTGCCATCCGCAAATAACTCAAAGATGTCAACTAACGCCTTCCAGCGTGGTCCCAAACGTGGCTGGATCCGAGTGACAATCGAACTTAGGAATCGCATTTGAAGCGCCGTTTTCCGCCGAAACATATCTTGTGCAGTCCTGTCCTCGTCGCCAATTGTCGTGTCCTCTTATATAAATTAGAGGAGTTTGACTAGCTGGAGAAGCGAAACTAGTTTCGGAAAGAAGCACACTACAAGTCGACCATGTGCTCTCTTTATTCTTCACTCTTATGCTCCTCCTTGCCTACTTCATGACATGCATACACGAAATGTGACATACACGACAATCGCTGAATTTTATTTGTGGAAACGAAGATGGTGGTCTCAACGAATGAAATCATCCTCATACATGATTCACCTTTATAGACACAATTTTATTGGGTGTTTGAAATAGCTTCAACCTGATTGGTGTAAAATACATTACATAGCGTAAGGGCTGTTAGTGAATGTAAGAAAACCAAAACCTAAGAAATCACTTTAAGCTTTCCCAAAGGTCACAGACAATACAGTGAACCAATCAAAACTTGAATTGCATGCAGCTGACGCGAAGCGCGGGAAAACGCGTGCGAGCGAGCCACGATTGGTTTTGCTTTTACTTCTGATTGGATGAGAAAAGTGGCGCGAATTTGTAAGCCAATCATGCAGCGTCGTTAAAAAAACAACTACTTTTCGTCTTAACAATTTGATGTCAGTTTTTCATGCGTCTGTCCTGTTCTTGATCATGAATTTCGTCATAACATTGTAAAAGTAGCTGTGGATCCACAAGGCAATAGCCGAGTGGATCATTGTCTATAACAGGACAGACGCATGAAAAACTGACGTCCATTTGTTTCATACGATAACTGTCAAATTATCCGCTCTCGCTCGTTGCCGCATCGCATAAATTATAAATCCATGTGTCTGCGTCCGCTTATAGACGACAAAAATTAACCATTGAGCGCGCGAGAATTTGTGCTATTATCGTAAAAACTTAAATTAAAACTTCTCTAAAATGTTCAATTAATAAGTCAAATTACTTACCTACGGTGAGCAAATTGTTTCTTACCAAAATTATTGAAATGCCGCTACCTTTATTTACTTCCGGAAAGATGAGCTCTTAAAAAAGTGCTGTATTTGATATCTATGGAATTTTTCAGTCAAAACGTGAATAATAAGTGAAGAACAAAATACTAATGATGGGGAACTTTGCACACATACACCTATTCAAACCTGTTCACCTCATTGATAATCACTGGTCACCATTAAGCTTAATTAACCCCTTAAGAACCAACATCATGATCCGAAGAACCCCTCGTTCTCACGATCATGACCAAGGATGGTATCAACAATTCCACTGAATCTCTCGGGGATCGAGTCAAGAAACTGAGCATTTGCGCCTGGAGAGCTGTGCAGCCAGTGGAAAGGGAAGGAAACAGTTACAATTTAAGCACAAAACTTGAAGCAATTGCTTATGCGGAAAATAACAGCAAGGAAGTCTCGGCACGAAAATTTCGTGTGGATACAAGGAGAATCCGAGAATGGTGCCCAACGAAAGTCATTCATTGTCTCCTTCACTGTCTAAAAGGTGGGAAAAGAGATCCGAAGAGAATGAACTAAGATCGTCATCTATCCGGAAAGTGTGTTATCCGCTCCTCAAATGCAACCAGTGGCTGGATGAATGAAAACTTAACGGTAGAATGGGTACAGCATGTTCTAGGCCGCTTCTCTTTTCCTTCAAGATAACACATGCAAATGACACATGCAAATGTCACATAACAAATGAAGCGAGAGAAGCTCTATGGCAGGCTGGCGTCGATACAGGGTTGGTACCTGGTGGGTACACGAAATACATCCAGGCTCTTGAGGTGTCATGGAACAAGTCATTCTAGGATCTGTGTCAGATTACGTATGATGACTTGATGGCGGAAACAGACTATGAAATAACCCCAGCTGGTCGAATTAACACAACTTCAAGGCGCAGCTTTGTCGAAAGAATTTCATCAGCCTAGGAAAGCCCGCCAAATGACGTAATTAAAAAGAGTTTTGAAGCCTGTGCTGTCGTCATTGCCTGTGGACGGATCAGAGGACGAGATAATCCACTTTTTTTAAGGCAGACGGCCCACTAAGCGATGGAAAGCAGGAGTTCACAGAAAGGGCCGCCGCATATTTCAATGCGCTGGAACAAGCCACATCTGTGAATGAAAATGACCCCTTTGCGGATTTGGAGCCAGATATCTTCGAAGAAGACCTTAATGAAATTCTGGTTTAAGAAGATTAGCGGATGTAATGAAAAGTTAAATAATTTGCACACATTAGCTGGCATAAACGAGCAGGACGTTGGCGACACTGCCCTTTATAAACTTAAAACTTTGTATCCGTATCATTTACTTGTCCTACATCATTCATATATTGTTTATGGCTGTTTGTTAGTGATACAAATCTTGATTGCAACATGGTGCACATGCCGTATGTACAGTACCGGTACCATAATACTCTAACTTCGGTAATCCAGGAGAAAATCGTTCAGTACTGACAACACTGCCCCTAGGTTTGGGAGTATCGGTAGCAATAAGTCAACCTGGAAAAATGGCTCTCCCGACCTCGAAAAAACGCCGCGTAAAAACTGCCGAATTTTAATTAAATGCTGATTTCCGTGATACTCTTTAAAATGGGCAAACAAAGCGATTTTCATCTCAGCTTGTTTCAAATAGTAGGCGCAGAAGTTCGTCATTTCATGTTGTTAGGGAGTCTTAGCAAACCAAGACGGCTACGGCGAGGAAAGCGTCACCATACAAAAGGTTCAATGAGCAAAACAGTAGCTCTGCACGTGCGTTTTGAATCCTGGTACATTTCTTTGCCGTCCCCTGCAAAACAACAACGTGAAATGACTAAGTTCTATGTATTTTGGAGAACGCAAAACGCAATGCCTAATTTTTGGAAACTTCTTTTGCAATTGAACGCTGATGGTGCATGTTTATTGGGCGTACTGAAAAGATTTACACAGTTGCGAGATTCGAACGTAAAATACAGATTTATTTTTTTACAAGGCGTCGTCCGCGCTGTCGCCGTTGTCATTGCTAAAACTCCCTGTTGTCAGTCTCAGAGGACGGCAAAGAAATGTACAAAGATTTATAACGCACGTGCACAGCTATTGTTCTGTTCATTAAACTTTTTGTTTGGCGACGTTCTCGTTGCGGTTGTCGTCGTGGTTTGCCTAGTTTACCTCCCATCTACATTCGCCTATGACACATTTCACCTGGCATCTGACGCGAGCAAACGTCCCTCTTTAAACAAATGTGGAATAAAATCAACCCACTACTAGCCTCTCACGCAGACGTTCTTACGAGCCCTAAGAGCGTCTGCGTGGGCATCTGCGTGGGAGGGGAGGCTAACCCACTGCATGATTAACTTTTTCTGGTTATTCGGAGGAGGAGGGATAGATTTCGGGGCGTAGACAATATGAATAGCTAGCTAGTCATATTTTTACAGAGCATCATGGTAGCAGCTGCAACGAACGTGGGCAACCCATTTTTGGCGCCAAACCAAAAGCTTGGAGACTCAAAACGTTCATATTTTCCTTTTTGTTTATCTGCACGATATGTTTTTGCGACTATAAATCCCTTTTCTTGAATAATGAATGCCGTCTCTAATGAGAAACGTTGTCCTACTTCAATGGCTTTTCAACATCAGGCCGACTGGTAGACAAATTTCCCGCGGTTTCAAGGTGCACAACTTGATCACGTGCAAGTCCAAGGTTCAAGGTGTTGTTTCCCTAGGGCGTAATTGAGTTTTGTTCGCCCTAGGGCGTCACTGAGTTTTGACGAATGGCACGTAACACGTTCTCCTCCAATCAGGAAACGTATTTGAGTTGGGAGGTATAACAAAGACCTTTGTTTTTCTTCGCCGTGAATCGTAAGAACTAATTAACAATTAGACTACGAGCCCGAGTTTTCTACGAGCAGATAATCAACGAGGCGCAGCCGAGTTGACTATCGCTCGTAGAAAACGAGGGCGAGTAGTCTAATTGTTTTAGTATAAATTTACCGTAGTCTCATTTCATAAAAAGAAAAAAAGTAACGCGTAGAAAAGAACTTTTTTACTATGTTACTTCAGGTTCAAACGTGATGCGTGAAGTGCACTGATGCGTAACTGTTGGCTATCAGCAGTTATTATTCAACAAATTGTAACACTACCAAATATGGTCATGATGCTCTCGATATCTGTCATCCGTAGGTAACAGATATCCAGCGATATACGTAGCTTCGTACGTGGGAAGAACAAGTGAAGTGAAAAAATGTCGACAGAAACGTTTAAAAATGTCACGAGCTTGGAAATCAATTTTGTTATCAATTTGTTGAATAATAAAACAGTTATCCTGCTCAATCTCGCGGAATATCTTCTGATTTTAGCCGACTCGGCCTACGGCTAAGTATCAGACGATAGCCAATAAATATAGCCAATATAGCCAATCAAATTCACGGATTCACAATAGACTACGGTAAAGTTATACTAATCAGTTGTAGTCAACGCCAGTTAGAAATAAAACATGTTTTAGCGCCCAAGTTGTTGTCGCCATGTTATAAAAGAATTGGTACATGCTTTTAGCTGTGCAAATATCGAGTTATGGATGCACTTGGGAAGTTTGGAGAGCACTCAATTAACAGTTGGGTGTGGCAAGTCACGTGACCAAGCAGCAAAATTCTTGATAGTGAAAAATTAAAAGTTTCTTTCAAATACTTCACCTTATGCAAGTTTATAAGCGATAGCTTAAATATATTTTAAATTAGACCACCCCCTTCAAAATATAGCGGGACCCATTCCTTAATTCACTTGAGTCTTAAATGACACGTAGTGTTAGAATGGCAGCTAAAATAAAAATAGCTAGCTACTCATATTTTTACAGAGCATTAAGTTAGCAGCTGCGATTATTCGACTTGCCTAATTACCAAATTGATGGTTGCTCTCTCTATAAAGAAGCCATCTGCGTGAAAGGAAAACAAGTTTGGAAACTGCCAGTTGCACTTTTCTTTTCCTACCATATGAACTCAGTCATTACAAAGTTGCAAAAACAGTCCTTTCTAAGCTACAGATGTTACAAAAACATCGACATAGTCATGTTGGTTCTTGTCAGTTTTGTGGACAAGTGTCGCTGAATAATTTACTCGTTTCGACTATGGATTCGCCTTCAGGGCTCTTTTGAATATTGCACAATTTGTAAAAATTCGATCTCTTTCATCCATTGGAAAATTTTGCACCTTATCGATTTTTTTCAGCTGAAACCCTACAAGCAAAAAGAGCACAAGCTTGATTAAATAATCAGAAATATTTATATGCATGAGGAGCGAAACTTTTCAATCGTCCATTCAATGTGTGTTTATTCGGCATGTCTTTTAAACGTGTTTTGGTAAAGTTAAGTCTACTTAATCTATTGTTCGAATTGGAACTACCCCTTCATAGCGTTTCACATCATCAAAAATTATCT